>VYZP01050413.1:0-22926 GCA_013400635.1 Hypocryptadius cinnamomeus
AATAAATGAGATAAATAGCTGTCAAAAAGCTGGCCCTATAACACAACCAGACGTGCAACTTACCAAAGACCAACTTATAGAAGACAAACACTGGTGCTTAACCACCTTTGGGAGTAAAGAGCAGTGTGAGGAGCTCTTCTGCTTCCATCTGGCTCAGGCAGAAATAAATACCCATTTAGAGTAGGCTGCACCTGCAGTGCAGCTTCCTATGATCTACCCTGAATGCTGTTGCAGTCCATGACAACGGAGTTCACTGAGAGTGTGAGTGCAGACCCTGTCAAATTCCAACATCTACTCACAGCCATTTTGGATACTGAAAAAATACCCCACCAACAATGCCATCTAAGCATGCCCATGATGAATATACATGTCCTTTTTCACACATTCATGCACTGGTAACATCTACTGCAGAGCTCTGTCCTGGTACAAAAGCAGCAGTGTTAGTCATTGCAGTAGGGTTAGTTTATTAAAGATTCTTTCATATAATTAATGGAGGTGAAACTTACTGGCATATCTCGGCCGCAGCCCCATGCAAGCAAGCAGAAAGCAAATATATTTAAAATGGAAGAGAGGAACTGGCTAGCAGGCAGCTACACTCACCCTTTTGTACAGCCTATGGTCCACCAGAGGGCTTTAGAGTGCAAAACAATACCAAAGAGCCATTAGACACACATGGCAACAACCGTACCTTACCCAGAGCTTCACTTCAGGGAGGAGGAGACAGCACTTCTGCTTGCCTGGAGAGAAAGAACCCTTCCCACTCCTGCCTAGGGACTCCCCTTTACCAGGGAAGGGCAGTCCTGTGTTTAGGTGCTTTAGGGCAGAAAGTTATAAGCAAGTAGAAAAAACCCAACACTGTCATTCCCGTGGCATTTCCAGCTGCATCCTGCCTTCCCTGTCAGCCATCACCTCTTTTCTATCTCACCCCAAATGCTACTCCATAGAAAACACTGCAGATCATAACTCCATCTTAGCAATGGTTTAGATATCCCCCAGAAGAGTAAAAGTTTCCTACAAATCAGAGAAAGAACAGGAAATAGGAGGTTACCTTCCCAGTGCAAGATGGCTGTACCACACATGAATTCAGCTCAGCAAATCCAAACCCCTTCGGAGCTCCCGGATTTCCTTGTGGCTCTAGATGTGTCACATCTGGGGATCACTAAGTAGGTGGAGTCTTTCCAAAATTATTAACTAAGCAAAGCTTTGGTTCTGCCTCAGGACAGGGAGCCTGGAGGCAGCTCAGCTCACAGGAGGTGTCAGAGGCAAGCTTTGGGCTGGAAGTTAGTCAAGAACAAGCTGACAGGTTTGGGCACCATGGGAAGATGGGTGAAGCTCTCCTGGGAGGCCAGGAAGTTTCTGTTTCTCATTCCCAACAAACAACACTTCTGTGACAGATCATGCTGATGCCGTGTTATGCTGATGCATGTTTTCCACCAGATTTTTGAGAATGTGACAATAGATGGACAAATATGGGGGGTTTTGTTCAAAGTCAAAAGGAAACAATACATGTCTGACGGTCAGAATGACTCCTGCTGATGAATGATCCCTTTTGTCTCCATGACATTCATCTACTAGAGCTCCAGTATCTTCTCTAAGAGTATTTTCAACTAAAGCTTACTGATTTTCATGTATTTTCTGATTTTCATCAATATTTATGCCTCTCATTAACTCTCCCAAAACACCTGAAATACCTTCTGGTCAGGCAAAAAACATTAATTTCAGGAGATCAGATCCTCAAGGTGATCAAAATCACATTTCAGATATTAAGCCTTTATGCCAGAAAGTTATTAAACAAAATAGGACAAGATGACCATTTAAGCTGTTCTGAATGCAAGCAGACAAAAAATTCTCATAATGAGCTTAAAGTACACTTTGATCAATTTTAAACAGGGAAAAAATCCCACCAAGCAGACAGTTGCCTGGGGAAACCTGAATAAATCTCACCTAAAGGCTACAGAATAAGCTCTTGAGAGTAATTTTTTGGCTTAGCAACAGAATTTGCTCATGGCCAAAGCCTAGGTTAAACCATTCAATTTTTCAAAGACTGAATTTCTGAACTTTAGGCATTTACTGCCTTCTCACTTAGCTCATTCTCCTTACAACAGACTGCAACTGGCTTTTGCAGCCTCTTCCCCCAGCTCTATCAACTGGCAGAAATCTGTTACAAGATCCTGTTTGTTTGACATTCCTGTGCATGCTCTCTTTTCTCTCACTCCCTCAGATTTTCCAAAAATAGTTGTCATTTCTATCCCTTGCACTGACAAGGCACTGTGGTTTAAAAAGTAGCTTCACAGTGCCATTTTTATTCTACAGAGCATTAACTAACATTAGGTACAAGCTGTTATGGCTCACCCCTGGATGCTCAGGAGCTTGGATGGCTGAAGTGTTTCTTTCTGGAGACTGGGGTTTTCTTAAATTCTTGTTTACAGCAGCAGTGTGCTAATTTGGAATGATACAGGAGGAGAGTGCAATGAGATTTCAACAAGCAGAAGTGTGTGGGCTCTTAGCCCAAGCACCAGCCCCATCCTCATCAGCTGTACCCTGTGTGAGTGTCACATGGGAGACTGAAGGGATATAATTAGGAAGCTTACACAGAGGTGATCTGAATCTTGCTTAGCATCCTAAGCTTTATTACTCTCTCCTTAGGAAGAGGTAAGCAAGAAAAGCCAAGGAGGGAGGAACAATGTCCTTACTGAGACACAAAGAAAATTCAGAAAGCTTGAGGAAGAGCAGATGAGAAGGAAGCAATTCCACCTGGTACCCCAGTGTACCTGCACCACAAGGCAGCTAAGAGAGAGGGTTGCAGAGCCAGGTTTGGGAAGGAATGGAGGTGGGTGCCCTCACCAGGATATGGCTGTGCCAGGGTAAGGGCAGGGATCTGCCCCTCAGGGAGCAGAGAAATGAACAAGTCAGTCCAAGTCAGCTGAGATACTGGAGAAAGTGAAGCTCTGCTCTACTGAGTAGATGATCTGTGTAATTTCCAGGTTTATATTTTCCTTTACAGTTGTTTATGCAAGCAAAAGGCTTCTAATTTGTCTTCAAAATCCTGTGTGGTAATAAAGCTCTAAGAACCTGATTTGCATGGTATTTGTCACTGACTGCAGAGAGCAGAGGCACCAGATCCCTGCATGGGTCCAGCAGCCACAGGAGCTGAGGGTCTGAGAGACACTAAAGCAGTGTGACCCCAGGAACACAGATGCAGCCCAAGTGTACAGAGCATGAAGTGCACACTGTTGGAAAATGCCTTTCTGCTTGCTAGAACTTTTTTAGCAAGCAGGAGGAAAATGGGGAATGAGACTCAAACCTGTCACATTTCTAAGTAGTTCTATGAATCTGCTAAATTTATGTATTTTTCAAGCAGATTCTGAATGCTGGTTTTGTTATTTTGGTAAGTCTTGCTTTATCAATGTCACAATGCTCCTGTTCAAATTTGTCAGTTACTAATAATAATTACATTAACATAATTTTAAACTCTTATGATTGCTTGGAGAAAATATGCAACCATAACCCTGTGACCATTTCTATTTCAGAAGGTAAAACAAGGCAGTTTTGAAACACTGTTAACATCTTCAGTGGAGGCAAGTCACTTTTTCCTTTTGTTGCATCCTAGCCAAGAACCATGATTGAATTCCCGAGCAACAACAACCGGTAACAAACATGGACATGGGACAGGACTGCACTGCTGCAGAAGGTCCAGCACTGCACAGCTGATGTGAGCCAGAGAGAACCTAATGACAGAGAATCCCCCCTGCTGCTGAATTTCTGCCTGGAACACCCCAAGAGCTAAACCCCTCCTGCAGGGATGCCCAGAGCAGCAATTGTGCTGCTGGAGAGAGGAGACTGACCCTGGGTCTGGCTGCAAACTTCAGTGGTGCAGAAGAGCAGGGTCTCTCTGCAAAGGGAAGAGGAGCACTGAGAAAGAGGAAGGCAACAAGCTGAAGTCAAGAACTGTTGGAATCATGGGCAATTTAAGCCCTGCAGAGTCTGTGTTACTCAACAGCTGGAGTCTTAACTGAGCCCTGTTTGGAGTTCATGGCACATCCTGGGTGTTGGTGGGAACCCCAGGGACACAGGAAGACCAGAGGCATTCCCTGGGCCTGTGTCTGAGCTGGCTCTAAGAGCCTCTCAGGCTGACCCCAGAGATCACATGGATGGAAACTTGGCACATGGTTCCCCCAGAGACTGCCTGGATCTCAAGCAGATCTGAGAGGACCCAGAAGTTCTGAATCTCCAGGACATACTGCACAGCAAACACAACAAAACAACCACTTTGGTCTCTTCCTTATGCCCTGCTGAAAGAGGGAAGTCACTTGTGCTTCTGCATCAATGACTGTGGCTGTTTCAAGAGCACTTGGAATCAGCCTGGGAACTACAAAGCCCTCTTTGTTGTCCACACATGTTACTTCCCACTGAACCTGCAGGTTAAGATGTACTTCCACAGCGTGAGCCACACTGACCTCCTACAAAGTGAAGCTTTGAAAACCTGCAATAAGGACTGAGTCTGTTTCTAAAATCAGGAATCTATCACATGCCTCTAAGAGCTCTCCTTGTTAAATGTCACTGGACTGAACTAAACATGCTTCAAAATGCATCAGGCGTGACCAGCTCCTGAGTGGATGAAATGCATGGGTAGTGAGGATGGAGGGGGCAGAGTCAGAAACACCAGGATTCACCACTGTCTAGGCAAAGTTTGCAACTTGATTACATAGGGGGTCCTTTCAGCTAAAAACCACAGCAAACACCCTGCTGGCATGGCAGTGCTGGCTGCCACAGGGGAGCACTCTGGCAAGCCTGTGCTGTTCCCACGCTGATTCATCTTCATGTCTGTGGAGTGGTTGACATGAACTAACCTGTGCTGCTCTTCTGCCACATCCCACCTACCCACATTGAAGAGAACACACACTTGAGGAGAGCCAACCAAATGATTCTGTGTCCAAACTAAAGGCATTTCCAGCACACACCAGTTGTCATCACTTTTTGCACTTTCCCACATACCATGAATGCTTTGGGCGGCACTCAGAAGCTCTAGCTATGATTTAACAAGCTTTTTTTTAGACTTCCTCAAGTTCAGCTATTAAAGTCAAACAACCTGGGCTGTTTTACATTATAAGCAATGGAGCTGTACACAATCCTCTTTCAGCAACAGTCCTAAGTTAAAGATTTCATTTTTGATAGCACATCATGGAAACAGCTCAGCTTTGTTCTTTGATTAAAAGATCTGTAGTGAGCTGGTTCTATTATATTTACATTGCACTCATTGCAGACACACTTGGATATTGTCACATTGCTCTAAGGAAGGGCAGATACCAAAAGATAGTGTCATACCTGTGGCGGCAGCGTCGTAAAAACCGCATAATCTTGCGAGCAGCTTGATCCTGCTTCTTGGTAAGCAGACTGCTTCTAAACACAAAAAACCCCAACACTGAAGTGCAGGCAAAACTGGGGAGAATACTACTAAATGCAAGAATAATTACCCTACGAACCACAGTCCTTTTCCCACTGGCCTTTGTCTGTGAAGCACAGCACAGCCTTGAAGGGCATAAAAACCATAAATAAAGATCCCAAGAGCATCAGCAGCCTGGGGCTCACCTGAGTTTCTGCTGCACGATGGTGGCTGCCCGGCGGTTTTGCCTCCTCTTGCCACACTCCTTGTAGCTGCGGTAGTACTGCTGGATCAGCATCGCGGCTCGCCGGCTCTGCTGGAATTTTTTCTGCTCATAGTAACTTCGGAATTTGCTCTGGATAAGAATGGCAGCTTGCGTCATCTTTTTATAAAGTGCATACTACAACAGAAACAAAGAGAAGCTGAGGCATCCCTGTAGGAGCAGTAAGAAGCAGGTTCCTACGGTGAAAGACTCTTGAGCCACTAAGATGTGATGAGAGGTAAATGAAGTATCTACTCCCTGATTGGGAATTGTGCAAGAAAATGGGGACAGCAAACTGGAACAACTGTAAGATTAGGGGCAGAACCTAGTCTGCATCAAGAAAACAGCTATCTGTTTTTCTGCCTGTGGAACAGTTTGACTGGATTAATGGAATCATAGAATAGTTTGCAGTGGGAGGAATCTTTAAAGGTCATCTAGTCCAACCCCCCAACATGAACTGGGACATCTTCAAGGAGATCAGGCTGCTCAGAGCCCCATCCAGCCTACTCTTGAATGTTCCCAGGGATAGGGCATCTGCCACATCTCTGGGTAACCTGTGCCAGTGACTCACCAGCCTCATTATAAAATCTTTCTTGTATCTAATCTGAATCCACCCTTTTTTAGTCTGAAACCATTACCACTTGTCTTATTGCAACAAATGTGTCCCCATCTTTCTTAAAAACCAAACCCCAACAAACCCCCAAAACAACAATAGTTATAGGTTTAATACTGAGCCTCAGAACACAGGCAAAACAAAATCTCATTAGAAATCTGTAACAAGCACCCAATGAACTCACAAATTTGCATGAGCAGTCACACACTTCCCAAATTCCATCTAGCACTGTATTATTTTTAGCCCTGTGATTCCCAGTAAAGCAGGTGCAAACTCTTAAAAAGAAGATCTTTATTCTGCATCCTTTTCCTCTGACAGCATGCAAGGTGATGACCACTTAACAAAAACCATGTGCATTCATGAATATTTTTAAGTCCTTTCTAAGATGGAAACGTAGAATAATGTATAGAAATTGCATTAATGCTACTATAACAGACGTTTTCCATGTTTGTTGATCTTATTTTGGTAAGTTTTAATACTTTCAAAACTTATGTGTCTACTGTTCCTGGATATTTTATCAGATTTAACTTCTGCTCACTTTATCAGAGAGATGAGTAGCAGCTACTGCCCCATACAGGGCAATGTCCTAACATATCTCAGTATTTTCCACTCTACTGGGAAAAAAAAAGCCCAAAAGCAAACAAACAACCCACCCAACACAACCCCAATGCAAAAAATCCTCCAATATCATCACAGACCACCTTTTACCAAATTTCACTTTTTGGAATTGAAGCAGTCATTATGAGCAGTTATATTTTGCCATTATTAATTTCTATTGGGTTTTTTTTTTTTGTTTCCTTCTTTTTTCTTTTTAACATTTTTTAATTAATGGATCAGATTGTGATTTTAAATTCGCTGTTTTAAACAAGTCCACTCATGAGCTGGTAATGGTTTTCCTTCAAAGTTTTAGCCCAGATGGGACTTCTGTGGCTGAGTTACAAACCCCTGAACAGAAGGGTTCAAATACAAAACCATGCCATGAGCTGTGACTGTTCCAATCCAGTCACAAACCTTCTTTGATCAGTGCAGTAACAGATCAGAGGAATAAGGCACGTGAAAGAGAAATTAGCAGTCACTGCACAGACCAGACCCCACCATGTCTGCATGCAGCTCTAAGACCTGAGTAGCTGCACCCTGTCCTCCTCTTGTTCCCTTCTTCTTTCTGGAAAGGGGATCAGTGGAGATGTCACCTGAACTCCTCCCCACAGAGGAAAGCCCTGGTGAGCTCAGTGTCCCAGAGCTCAGCACACTTGTACTGACAGAACAGTTCTCAGCCTGATCCAAAACCATGGGGCAGAGGGAAGTTGTGGATGGCATATCACCCCAAGGACACATTCTCTCCTGGAAAAGCACACCTTGCCTCCTGGTAGCCCTGAGAAAAGCTCAGTTGATTCTAGAATCTGATGAGATCAAGATGTTGCACAGCTGGGAGACCCATCTTTCCAGCAGAGAATTACTGACTGTGAACAGTTTAAGAGTGGCACCAACAGTTGTGTCTCCAGCACGAGCAGCAACGTGCTGAGATGTTGGTCTTAGGAACTCAGCACACAGGTATTTCAAAGATGAATACACTTCAAAGTCAAAATACTTCAGCAGGCAAACAGAATGCAGAGGACATTGGCTCACAGGTGGGATAAATGTTCTGTGCTCCCCAAATGCCAAAGCAAAGGTCACCAAGTGACAGCTGATCAGGAGCACTAAAGCCTGTCCTCTGGAAACTGGCTGCAAAACCCTCCCAGCAGCTCAGCCCATCCCTGCTCATGGGAGCTGATGCAACTGTGGCACAGCAGTCCCTTCACAACTCCCAGAAAGTCTGGTTTGTCACTGATTTCTCAACCACAGGCATTTATTAGTGGATACTATTAAAACGTTTATCCAAAATGCCAGGTTCTCCTTGTTTATACTGAGTGTGAAAATTAGTGACCCATAGGGAACTGTTTCCAAAATAGTGTTTGTATTTGTATTACCTTCAAGGCTATCCAAGTAAGCTTGGGGAGAAACAGAAAAATACATAGTTAATGTTAGTTCTGCAAATAAAGAATGCAAAACAAAACAAAAGACCCAAACAATCTTCTTTCAAAAAGAATCAATTCCAGGATCCAAGACAACGCAATTTTCAAGCAGTTTTTGAATGGAATTAAGCTTCCCTACTACAGGAAGCATAACTGCAGAATGAAAGCCATGTGATGGGTTGGATGTGAACCACAATGCAGTCACCTAACACTAGAAAGACTAGCCAAATAAATTATTTTGAGGGTTGTAAAAGAGCACGGGTGCCTTGCCTCACTTTCTGTTACCACGCTGCCAGGCATTAGACAGACTGTGTCTAGCAGGATAAAGTGTGAAGAGGAATGTGGGCTCTAGTCCTCACCAAAAAAACCCCAAAACCAAACAAAAAAACCCCCAAAATGAAACAAAACAAAAACCCCAAACCAACCAAATAAAAAACAACAACAACAAAAAACCTAACCAAAAATCAAAAAGGAAAGGTATCTTCTTTTTCTGGGGTTGAGAACTCAGCCTGAAAACATGTCTCCAACCAGAGTCTGGAGAACAGTCTCAGTCCTGGAAAAACTTGCATCAACCTACAACATGTGACTTCCCATAGTTTAAAAGTTTAGTATGTGGAAAATAAAACAACCTATTTTTCATCTTCACCTTTATCAAAGGCAAAACCAACTTCAATTTCACAATGAAATTTGGCAAGCAACTAGTCAGAGAATCCTCAGGCTGCAGCATGCATAAAGGCCAATATGGAATACATCACAGCCCTCCATCTCACAGCAAAACCACAGGCATTATCACAAACAATCTTCAAGAATTCCCTCCAAAACTAAGATTCAGAACACGAATCTTCTTCCCTTTTCAGTTTTGCCTGAGCAAGGTATTTCATTACTGCATGCTGAAAAGCACAGGGGAGGAACAGTGGGACAATGCCCACTACAACAGGCTGCATTCATGGCACTCACATGTGCTTCATAAAATTTCACTTCCTTGATTACCTGTTTGTACTTTCGGTAGCAACGCTGAATAACAGCAGCGGCCACCTCCTGCTGTTCCCGGAGAGGACGACCCTGTGTGGACAAAGGAAGGAGCAGCATTAGCCAGAGTGCACCAAAACCCAGGACAGGTGACCTGGCTCTCAGCTGCTTGCAGGGCAAACCTCTCCTGTCAACGCTGCCTGGTCCAACTCAGGCCCAGGCATTTCCTGGAGATGCCTCTGCTGTCAACTCACATAAGGAACAAACCTTCAAAGTGCATCTTTACACCAAAAGGGTAACTAAGCAGAACCTCTGGGGTACATTTTGAGGATGTGCTTTGTGAGTGCTGCATGGCATAGCATGGCATGCGCTTCCCATGCTTCCCAAGTTTGCACTTGTTAGGCAAACACCAACAAGCAAAAGTCATAAGCATTGCAAAGGTTATGGTAGAAACTATATTTTTGTCCCTAGAGTGTATATTACCCACATTTCGGTTTGTAACAAATCATACTCTCTCTCACACACCCATCAAGGAAGACACTGGACATTTGAGCCACATACCTTGTATTTCCTGAATACTGTCTGGACGAGTTTGGCAGCTTCATAGAGTTCTCTCTGCTCATGATCAGACAGAGTTAACTGTGCAAACTCATTTTCTACCTTCTCGCTGGTGGATGCACTCAGGAATTCAGACCAGTCTGCTGCCGAGGGAAGGCTGGGTTTCTCAAAAGCTATTTCACTGATTGGTGAGCCTGCAGGGCTCAAGCTGGTGTTCGAAGAAGGGGTCAGGGGTTCACTATACAGACTTCTGAAATACCAATCACAGCAGGAATTATTGGCTTACAAAGCACCTGGGCTGGCATCACAGATAAGGACAACAACATTTCTGAGTTCAAGACAGAAGTTTATGCTCCTGTCTCTCTCTCTCCAAGCAACATCCCACACCCCCGAGCCAGCCTGTCCTGTACTGCACAGATATGGTGCTGGAGTGAAAACCCCATTCCATGAATTTGCAGCTGTGCTGGCAATAATACATCTGAGCACAAGAGTGTGCCTGGGCCAGCAAGACCAGAACTGAGTCTCACTGAGAACTGGCACCTGCAGCCTGAAGAGTCACAACATGCTGCCCAGCACTCACACCACACCACATCAAAACCCAGAGCAACCTCACAGCTCTCACTGACCTGATCTGTGCAGCACTGGGCAAGTGATCGACATCAGCAAGGTAACTGGCCAGCCAGCTCATGGTGGTGCTCATGGCAGCACTGTCTGTCCTCTCCACCAGCAGCGACTCCATTGGCACAAAATTCTCTCGCTTGATCCTGTCAGGCGTAGCTTCAATAATGTGCTCTGCAAGTGTCATCATGTTCACCTGCCATGGGGGAAAGAACAGCAAACTTTAGCTGACTGGAAGAAGGTGCTTTGTGCTTCCATGTTACAGCCCAGCTTTAGACAGAAATCCCCATTTTGCCCAAACCTGTGTAAGCTGGAGCCTACTGATTGTTTCAACGGTGGAGTGAAACCCATTAACCAGTGCTCATTTGATTTTCTGATTCTTCAGACAAAGCACTGCAGGGTTTCATATTCCCTGGACCTCTTTTTTCCCTTTATGGGGAGCCCAAGAGATCTGGAGAAAGGTCTCTGGGCCCTCCCTCTACAGCTGTCACTAGTATGTTATTTCCAAAGGAACAGTGACTATGCCACTCTTTTACTGAGATGTGCAGTAGAGCATGACAGGACTATAAAGGCACATCAAGAGAAGTTAAAAATCTTGGGAGAAAACATTGTCAGGAATCCTTCTGAATGGTATCCCTTGGAGCTCAGCAATTTTCACAGGAATTTTCAACTCAGGGAACAGAAAACTCTTCTTGTTTTGCAACGCTCTGCTTCACTCATTTTACACCAGCCAGAGGGGAACATTCAGAGATGCCAAGGCAGAACTGTGTTCCCATTACCCATTTGCTCAGACAACCACAGTATCTTTCTCCCAGTGACTACCTCTCACATGTCTCTCCTGCTTCTGTTATATTTTTATCTCCTCTATTCCATATCTAGTGGGATTCTTCCTTCCCCAAACCCACTGTCTCTTCCATTCTCCACTCTTGCCTACCTCCTTCCCTCTGAAGTGCAGAGGCCTGGCCTGCAACCACAGCACCACCTCTCTCACATCTTGTCTTTGCAGGGACTGCTGCCCAGTTTCCACAGGACTATTGGGCCACCTGAGTCACACGCACTGCTGTGATCAGGCTCTGCTTTTCCCTTTTTCCTTGCACAACTGCAAACAATTTTGTGCACTCTGTACGCTGTTGAAGTGTACAACCCTAAATGCTAACCATTAGCCTTTATGTCTGCATTGAAATTGGAAGAAAGTGACCAATGTGTGGTGTTTGTCCTTCCTCAAAGCACAGTTCAGAGTCTCTAGAGACCTCCATGGGAGTTTCTCATGATCAGGATCCTCTGTGCAGCCTCTGTGCTCTATGAGACTGCTGATCTTGGTGCTGTGGGTGTGTTTACCTGCAGTTCATCCATGTGGTGTAAACAGTCCTCATCCCCTGTGCTGTCCCTGTAGGACAAGAGTTCTGCATCCACCATCTCCCTGTCGGCCATCATCAACACATTCATCTGCTCCCGCTGGCGGAGCCGATGGGCCACAGCATCCTTCCCCAGGGCAGTGCCCTTCTGGCTCCCTGCCACCTGCACTGCAGACAAACCAATATAAATGTCTTTTGGGTTCCATTTGATGCCTCCTTGACTGCCAGAGCCCCGGTACCCAGTAACTTCTGGGATGTGCTGGGAGAGCTCCCGGCCATAGTCCCTCAGCCCTTCACTGGGGCTGATTGTCTCAGTGGAGGATTGCTTGGAGCTGGAGTTCTGCTTCCTAATGCTTGGCTGTTCCAGGCTCAGTGCAGTGGAAAGCAGCTTCTCTTGCCGGGCTTGAAAATACTCAGGGCTCAGCTTATGCTTTTTGGGTGCAGGGTAATCTTTCTGGGTCTCACTACTGTAATAGCTGGAAGGTTCTGATCTTGGCCGCCTCAGCTCTGTAAACAAACAGATCAATGGTCAAAACTAAACATGCAACTCACAACTGCTATAGGAACATCAACAGCTTCTGCCTCAGGCCAAAGCTTGTGCTGTGCTCTATGGACACCTGAGAGGATGTGCAAAGGGAGTAACAACCACCCAGGGAGGATACTGTCTCAGCCACTCCTAAGATACACAAGCCTTGCCAAAGCAGGCATTCACTCCTCTTCCTGATGTTTATGCAAGTGTATGTAGCACAAGAAAAGAATTAAGTACGGACAGCAAGGCTACAGGTGGAACCTGCTGCCCAGGTGAGCTACTCGCCCCCACATCTGCACATGTTAAAAGTCAGCAAAACAGAGCACACCCTCCAGGATGTTTTACCTGTGTTTGTACTGGAAATCACTGTGACTCCCTTCTGAGGCTCCTGAGAGGCAACAAGCTCACTGTGCCACTGGGACACCCAGCTCTCTGTGTTGGAGTCTGTGCTCGAGGGGCACTGAATCCTGGGGTTTTGCCCAAGCTGAGTTTGCTCATCTCGCTGTAGCTGCTCCAAGCACTCTGCCAACTTCACGTGGCCCCGAGAGCGAGCGATGGCCAGCGGCAATCTCCCGAGGGAGTCCGGAATGGAGATGGCTCGGCGGTCCCACTTGTACAGCACAACAGCTGCATCCATGTGGCCCAGGGCACAGGCCCACATCTAAAGAAGAAAAGGTAACTGATCCACTGGAGACCTGCCGTCTCCTTTCTTGTTAATGCAGTGGAATCTGCTCCCAGCGCAAGGAAAAACTCTTCTGATAAACAAAACCATGACATGCTCAAGGCTAGCAGATCACGTTTATAAATCTCCTAACCCAAGAAAACCAACCCAACATAGGGGACTGAACACATGCTACTCTCTCCTACAACAGAGAAGCCTCCAATTGACAAACAAAGCTGACAGCTTGTTTTCTTCTGTTTTGGCTTCTTTTAGTGACACTGACATCACTGCAGAGACAGAACAGCTTCATACACAAAGGTATCTCTGACATCAGCAACACACAGACAGGATCAAAGGTTGGGAACCGTAAAACCAATACTCTGAGTAGTAAACTGGCAGTTCTGGTTCCATCTGTTTTGGCTTTTTGCTTGTCTAAGTCCTCAGTCATGATTTCATGACTCCAGTGACCAAGACAGTTTATAACTTTACAACCTCTACAGTTAAACAGTCACAAAGGACAATGTGAAAGAAGGCATGTAAAGTCCTTTTCACACCATGATAGTGGAGACTAGATTCTGTGTAAAACACTAACCAGAACCATCTGTTTGTCCCCTTTCTTCGTGTTTCTCAATGACAAAGTTTTGTTCTATGTTTTTGATAGTACCGTGTCTTACCAAGCATGCAGCAGGAACATGCACTCCCCAGAGAGTGAAACACTTTAGGAAAATGACATATCAGAAATAACTCCCCGAAGACTCCTCAGAAGTTTCAGACCCTGCTCTTACCAGAGGAGTGCAGGAGAAATGATCCACATTCAAAGGGTCAACTTCCAGCTCCAGATCAATGCTGTCTGCATGTTTGGTGCTGCAGGGGAAACAAGAGAAGAAATGATGCTCTGTAGCCATGTCAGGATCATTGTCTAAGCACAGATTTATCCAAGCACTGTACCACAGAGAAGAGGCCACACACATGCCCACAATACATGTATTTACTACAGACAGTGCCCCCACCACAGACATGAAGAGCATGATACATCCAGCAGCTGGACTCGCTCTCAAGAGACAGGTCCCACCAGATCAGGGCATGGGAACAAATTCAGGGGCTTGGCTCTTTTTACAAGACAACCAGAAATGTGGACTGAGCAGAGTTTTTTATGCTCCTGCCATGCCTGTGCTGACAGCCCAGAGTCGAGCAGGCTGGGTCTTACCGCCACTTGATGAGGGTCTGGATGAGAGTAGCATAGCCCTGGGCAGCAGCCAGATGGAGCAGTGTCATTCCTCGGAAAGTCTTCGAGTGGATCAAGTGTTTGGACTTCGCCCAGCACGCACGACTCATCATCTTCTCACACACCACCACCACGCGGCTCTCAAAGCAGCTGCCCAGGGTCCCAGTCCCAGAAACGCACTGAAACACCACACACATCCCAGTTTAACCATGGAGAGGAGCTGCAGCTTGCCCTGAACAGGCAGCTTTCCACTTCAACAAGTACCGACACAGTAGCAAATGTGACTGAAAACCAGCTGCTGTTAGACACCCACAAACCAGACTTGTTACTTTAGGACAAACTATAACCCTTTCCAAACCCCACCCCCCAAAAAAACCTCTGGTAAGAAAGCATAAAGCTGTGTCTGGACACAGAAGGGTTCATACCTGCACCTGTGTTCCACTGTTCCCATTCCCATTGCTCCCGCCTCCTACTCCTTGCTTGTGTTGCTGGGAGCCTGTCATTTCAGCCATTCTCCTCTCCATCTGCTCAAGTCGCTCCAATATGGACATCCTGAACTGGTTATCTGGGTTGGAAAAAGCCAGAGTAAGGACATTTCCATGGAAATGAAGCTCAGATTTTGACAGCCAACTACAGGAAGTCACAAACAGCTGTTCTGGACGTGATAGAGGGGATCTGCTCTGCTTAGAAATGCAGACACACTTGCTCTTCATCCTAGCTCTTCAACTTCCTGCAGCAACCCTTTAACTGCAATTCCAGAGAATTTCCTTACAGAAAACAGACAAAAAAATGAAAAATGCACACAGAAGACAAATCCCTTTCCTTGTGAGCCCAGCTGTATGCACACAATGCTAGGGGTAATGCAGTCTTTCAAAACACAAACTCTAAGCAAATACACCCATTCACTGAGCATTTCAGCAAGATCACATCTGCCATTTTAGAGTCACCCCTCTACTTTACAACAATCCTGAATTCAGCTTGGCCTGCATCCTGGAATCATGCAATAATGGTATCTGGAAGAAAAAGACTCCTCTGCTTCCTTCTGTGCTTAGGAAAGGGAGCCTTTAACAGGGCCCTTTCTCCTTCCCTGGCAGGCTCACTTTCTTGGAAAACAGCTTCAGCCAAGTGGCAGAAACAGAACCACCAGAATTTGTCATATGGGCACTGACAATCCTGTAACACCACTCTGGAAAGCTGTGCAACTCTGGAGCCCTCTGGTCCCTGTAGAACTCTCAGGGCTGTGTTACTGATTTTTCCCTCACTGCATTTTAACACAGCACTATCCTACAGCTACTAAGGCTTGAATGGTGGAGCAGGGAGGCTTAGACAGATTAACAGATCATTACTGAACCCAGTCCTGTAGGGATCAGCTGAGGCAATGATTCTCTAGATAGGGCCAGTCAGTGCAGAGGGAATGGCTGCAAATGCAGAGCTCCTTCTGTCCTGTGACCCATAAAGGATAAGTCTCATGCAGCTCATGTGAAGCTGGGCAGGACTGTTTTGTGCATAGGAACATTTAATGAATCTTGATATCATGCTAAGAGCATAGGTAGTAAACTGTAAGGGAGAGACAGCCCTCATACTGTTCAGTTTCATGCATCCATAGAGATGGTGTGGTGGTGCAGAACACTCATAAACCCAGAACCAATCCCACTGACAGCAAAAGAAGCATGTGCACCAAAATAGACAAGCTCTGATGAAGTTTTAAACATGTCAGTCTTCTTGAAGAACACAGAGCCCTCCCTGGAAGGCTGTAGGAGTACTCCTATGCCACAATCTGAGGCACAGCTCTCAGCAGAAGGTACTGGAGAGATGTGGATCTTTGCTGTACTGCATTAATACCATACTGCAGACCATTGGTACAGGACAGCTCAGCTCCACTGGCTGGAGACATCCCCTTCTCACCAAGAGGCTGCTGTGGTCTGACAGCAGGCAAGAGCTCCACTCCCTTCTGGCCAGCTTCAGCATCCCCCTGTGGCTGCTCAAGAGCCAGGGACAAAGGACTGTGGCCAGCACCTCCCATCTAACCTCATGTCAGAGGTGAGCTCGCTAGTCCAAAAGATTTATTATTAGTGCCTTACTAATCCTTCATTTGTCCTGTTAATTGCAAAGCCCCTGGGAAAGGGCTGGCAGCTGTGTCACCACACACTGATGGTGCTGATGAGGTGTCAGGGCCCTGTCCCTCAGCTGCGGTCAGCACACGGCAGCACCAGCAGCCCTGTTTGCCCAGCAGATCTTTGTTCCAGGAGTGCTGCAGTGTGCTGCAGTGCAGTCCACACCGCTGTCTCCTCCCTCCCCATTGCCAGGCAGAGCACGTCCACTGCAGAGCCTGGCAGAGACCTGGCCCTGCTGAGCGTCCCCTCCCTGTGCCAGCACAGCTGCGACAGCCCGGGCACCTGGGAAAGGCCACGTTTGCCCTGCAGGGAACAGCTCTGCTCCACACAGGTAATGCCACCCTCCCTAGCTGGCTACCAGCACCTGCATTTGTTAGAGCTGAGAGCAGCAAGCCACACTGGGTATCATATCTGAGCCCTCAGCCTTGTGCAGGCACAAGCAGCATCTTTTTAAAAGAAGACATTTGGCTTGAACCGGAGTAATAAACCAACAAGCTCAGGGCTGCAAGATTGTGGGATTTGCCCCTACTCATTTAGGGATCCATAGAGAATAATTCTGTACACCTGAAAACAAAAGGAGAAAACAATTCCAGTGAAATGCAGAAGTAGATTAGTACTTTCTCCCCGTTTTTTTTTCAATCTGAAACCACTCTGGAACAGAAATGGAGGGCCCTATGTTTGTGACTATTTTCCAGTCTCTTCTCTCTGGGCTTTATGATCTGTAATGAGTGAAGCCTCCACCTTTCCTGATCCCAAGGATACTGAGAACTTCCTGTCAGTTTTTGACACAAGACTGAAGTTACCGAAGGTACACTTGTCACCCACCAATGTCCCCAGACATTAAACAAAACACTACACCAAAGAAATGAAAGCAGAGAATTTTTCTTAGGAAACAGAATACAAAACATCTGGTGCTCCCAGGTATTCCTATTCAGACACCTGGCAGTGCTCCTGGAAAATACTAAGGGCAGGACTAACTGGTTCTGACCAAATCAGGCATTTTAGAAATATGCTGCTATTGGTAAAATGGGAAGTAAAAACATTCTGGTGCACCAGCACAGCATGGCCAGAGGCAGAGCCCTGCCTGTGTCTAGAAGAGACCACCAGAATTTGCCCAGATCAGGGTGTGCCCCAAATGAGAAAGCTCCAGGCAGCAAATGAGCTAAGTGGGGCAGCAGTGCAGGGAAGGTGCCCCCATGCTGCCCATTTTCCAGGTGACCAAAACTGGTGCCTAAGCAAGCCACAACTGATGACAATTCCAAAATTATTTATGTATAGAGTTCTCATTATTCTGTAGTATCAATTACACCAAGATGCCCCTTTCAAAAGGAACCCTGGTCATTTGAAGTGCATGCACTGCACTAGTCTATCAAAAAAACAAACAACCCCCCCAACAAACTAACAACAACAACAAAAAACCCCAACAAACGAAAAACCCCAAACCAAAACACAAAAAAAGGAAAAAAAAAATGGGGGGGGGTGGGTGGGCAGGGAGGGAGTGGGATAGAGAACACCTTCTCCCAAGGTTTCTCCTGAACTCAACAATGAGGCAAAACCCTCCTTTCCCACCCCAGCCCTGAACACACACCAGATTAGCAGCATTTTGGACCATGTCCAGCTGTTTCACACACTGCTGATGAGCCAACAGATGCACCTTGCAATGCCTGAGAGAAGGGCTACAACAACCACAGGGCTGAACATTACAGCTAGCACTCTGAGACGTTCAAGACCTTTTATCCTGTGTCATTTCTCATTGTTCTCTCTTCCTCACTTCAGGGGGTCTCTGCAGGGCCACCTGTTTAACAGGCACAGAAGTTACAGGAACAGTTTCTACATTCTTGTCTTTTACAGCCAGCAGAAGATCTCATGACAAGCAAGTCTCTTGCAAGGCACTGAAAATGAGAGCTCAACAGCATAAAGATCACTGTCCAAATAAGCTTTTCTCCTGCTACATTGTACAGGAAATCTAAACAGCCAGAGCCCAAGGAAATGTCTTGCACTGGATGCACTCTCATTCTGTCCAAAGGCAACAAAGATCCACATGGATACAAACACATTCATATATTTAAGGTTTTCCCAAAAATTCTGCTTTTGATGATAGAATTTAAAATATTTTAGAGAGCTAAAAAGATAGACATGCAAATTTGTGCATTTATTGAGTTTTTCCACTACATATCAATCTAAGAAACATTTTAATGTTCTTTAAGAAACTACAGTGAGTGCTTCTCAAGGTGTCCTCAAGGCTTCCTCCACCAAAGGTGATGAAAATAACCACATTTCTGTATCTCCAAGAGACAGAATAATTTCACAGAAAATATTCTGAACACTGTATCTTTCATAGAAATTATCCTCTTCAAATTCAACAATATCAACGTAACACCAAAATTACTTCTCGCTATCTTTCCCCTAGCATAACAAGGAGAGGTGGTGGCAACCTGAGGGGAGCTGAACTGTCCCAGCAGGGAGGGACAGGGAGGAGCTGTCTGGTCAGATTTTGACCAGTACTAAGCAATTGGATTGATTTTCATAATCATTTCCCTAAAACACGACCCATCTTTCAAATGCAGAACAAGCTTCATTTTCATCTGCATCGTGAGAAAGCCTACTACTGATCACAGTAATGACAGCAGGTTATGCACTGAATCCATCTAAAGATGCAGAACAATTCTGGTACAAATCCTCTAAGGATACATGGTTGTTTACATCAGCCAGCATCTTACAGAGTTACAGCCTGTATGCTTGCACAGTTACACAAAGACAACCTGGATATTGTTTAATATTGCCTTTTCTTTTTTTTTTTTTTTTCCCCAGAGTTGGTTTAATCCAGTGGTGTTTCCTTAACCCAGATCCCTTCACAATGAATTTAAAGCACACCTGTACCAACATTTCAATAAGCCACCACGGCAGGCACAGAGAGTGGAAAATGCAGGGAGCAGAGCAGTTAGCTAAATCTCCAAGATTCTGGAAGCCACACCTCCATTTTTCTCCCTCAGTGCTCTCCAATAAACACTGAATTTCCTCAGTTAAGAATCTGAACAGATGCCAGCCATTTACGTGACACAAGTTTTCACTGGAGGCTGCAGAAGCACGTGCCTTGTGCAGCCTGGTAACAGCTCCTGACTGCACAGACCCTGTACTGACAGGGGGGCTAAAACACAGCACTGCAAACACTCCACCTGCACCCCCACGACAGCCCCTCCCCTGCACAGCCCTCCCACTGCCTAACCCACAGCCTCTTCCAACAGCAGGATTCCTGGTTTTGAGCTGTGCATGCAGTGTCCCCCATGGGCAGGCACAGCTCAGAGCACTGCCTCTGCCCACACTTTATTACAACAGGTAGTAAAGGCACATCTTCATCAAACATCAGTTCTGCACTTCCTTTGTGTGGTACCCAAAACACCACCACGGTCCAGGGCATGGAGCTAAGAGAATAGCAAGGCACAGCAGCAAGTGACAAGCCCTCCTCTGCTTAACAGGCCAATTTTAAGAAATGAGCACAGGGAGCTGCTTTTCTAATCTCTGCACACTGTTGTACCAGACAAGAACACATCCCAAAGGATCTTCAGTCCTTTTGCCAAGCAAGCTTCAAACAGCAAGAAACTGTCTGTGCCACACATGACTTGGCAGTGCAGCCAGAACTATTACAGGGGAAATACTGCTGAAAATACAGATGAAAAATAAATGGCCAGTTCTCAGTAGCAAGCACTGTAAACAACATTTCTGGAGGTTTTTACCATGCTGCCCAACCAAAATGACAGACAGTATCTGTCTGGAAGAACTAAAGGATGAGGGTCCATGATCTCCTGCACATTCCACTGGGGCTGCATCTGCCCAGCACGTAATTATTGCCCCACAGAATTCTGAACACTGAGCTAACAGTGGTGTGCAAGATCTGCATGTTCCCAAGCACTGTGCTTGGATACTCTGAGGGCTTTGGCTTCCCAGCCTGTGCTGTTTCCTTACCAGCAGTTTCTGTGTTAAATCATTCCCTGCATGAGCACACACAGACTGAACTGAACAAGTGTGACAGCTGAGCACTGTAAAAAAAGCCATGCAGCATGAAGACATTTTTCTGTTTTGCAGAGCAAGCCAGAATTCTCTCACCATATTCTCTCATACAGCACAAGCTGTGGGTGGGGATGGAAGCAGTCTAAGGCCACGTCACTCACACTGCCACTGCTCTGTTTCTATTTTGCAAATCATCTGTCACTGGTCTACAAAATCTTGCTCAATTCTTCTGTACAGTACAAATCCTGAACATCTTTCATGTTGCAGTAACAATTTTATCATTTAATGCTGATTTCTGAGGTGGCATTGTTGCAGGAACGCCTATTTCTGAAATAAAACTGTGGTTACATCCTCAATGCCCCTTATGAGAATCTCTCTTTAACAGTAAGTTGTTACAGGTCACAGTCTCTACCAGCAAACGGAAGCATTTAAAATTAATATTCTAGGATGAATGCATATCTGTATTAATGAGGCAGGTCACTTCCAGGGCTTTTGACCAGTGAGAAATGCCACAACTACTGAGGTATGAGATGAGGAAAACACTGTATTGTACACTGAGCCTAAGCAGCAGCTGAAGAAACTCCACGCTTTCACCCAAGAAATGAACACTACTGGACACGGGCAGGAATGATGAAGTCATCCAGACCTGCACACACAGGTACTGTCAGTGATTTCAAGCCATTAATTCACCTGCCAAGGCATGATTTCTTACTGTCAACACTTTCCCCATAGTTCTTCCCGTGCTGTAGGACTTCAGCTATTACTCCCATGCCATCAGGGATTACTCTGTTCCTCTCTGTCACCCCCAGTAGCCAGCACTCCCTCAAAACAGGGTATTCTCTACTTTATCACACCATTACCAGAAAACAGAAGCAAGAGGGTTGCTCAGGCTGACTTCTTCCCCAAGTGGCAGTCTCTATACCAACAGCAATAAAGCACTTGCTGCCCTATTTTTCAGACTTGTCTTCCCCAGGGCTTAGGGAGGGCAAGATCTTAATGCTATCCAGGAACAGCTGCTTCAGGAAACAAAGGAAAGTTTTAAACATGCCATGTCTACTTTACATATTTTAGAGGTAGAGCACACTGCTAAAGACATCACTTCTTGTGCTGTTTTGTAATTTGTATAAAAACTTGGCTGCCTAAGATTAGTCTCTGCATCTCAGGTCAGAAACCGACCAGACAGGTGCCAATACTATGAAAAATGCATGGGGAAAATGCTCTTGGATGTATGCAAGAGCAACAGCCTGGCAGAACATGCTGTGCTGCTGCTCACCTGCCCAGTGCTACTACCCAGGGCTCCTGAAGATTTCCTCCTCCTAGGGCTACATGCTAAAGGACTACAAACAGGAAAAAAGCATCTCATGCCACACATGCAGTATCTGTGCTTACAGGACTGTGTATGATATTTATGTACACATATGGTAACAATTCTGACCCAAGTTTTCCCTCCTTAAATCTGCAACCTCAAGAGTCAAAATACTCACTCCGAAATCACCAGACTGAAGAGCAGCATGCTATAAAATGGCCTCTATTTGCTGCAAAGTTAGATAAATAGGAACTGCTGCAAGCTACAAAACTGAAGCACGGGAACAGGTCAGCAAGCGAGACAGAGATCTCTCCTTTGCTAGAAGCTCTCATGAAGTCTGACGTCAGTCATGTTTACCCCATCTAAACTGCGAGCAGTCCACACAGCCTCCTGAAGTCCTCTTCCTAGTCCTGCTCTTTCTGGCAAAGCACGCTGCAAAACAAGTTTTCCGATACCGTGGTGCGGAGCAGGCGTGTGTTTCCAGCATCCCTAAGATCCCCAAGAAGGTCTGGGCTACCGACCTCCTTCTGTGCCGTACCAGCTCAGAACACGAGGCTGTGAGCTGGAGGCGCTCCGATGTAATGTGTCCTGCTGCACACGTGATGCTACAATTAAAGTGCTGTCACAACTCTGAGCCTGCATCGCAACATCACTCGGGAGGGGCTGAGGACCAACACGGGAGGGGCTGAGGACCAAAACACGACCGAGTCCCACGGCTGGGGGCACAGCGAAGGGGGCACAGCGAGCAGCAAGGCGTGCAATCATCGTGGAAGTGCAGCAGAGTGAGGCACAACACAGAAGCATGCAGATCTAAACCCAAACAAGCACTGCGCAACACTTCACCCTGCAATACTTACTGAAAGCAGTACTTTGTCACATGTGCGCATCCACCTGCAACGGCTGTGGGTCCCGGACCCCTCTGTAGTCCCTCTACCTGCTTCCAGGTAAATTATGTGACAACACCTGGCACCAGAGGACTGACCTGGGAGTCTACAAGGCATCAGCGGAGGCTCCAGCCAGCATCTGGCGCAGACCCCGCGGCAGGGGCGGGCAGAGCAGGCTCCCCCCAGACCTGCTTGTCGTCTCTCGCATCCTCGCAGCCAACTGGAGCCCCGCCGTCCTGTCGCAGCGCCGGCGGGTCTCAGCGGTGCCACCCCCGCGCCCCGGCGGCCGCAGCGGACGGGCTAATGCTGGCCGGGCTAATGCTGGCCGGCATAGCTGGGGCTCGGGGCGGCCCGGCCGGCCGCGGCGGAAAACGAGCCCGGGCGCCGTTCAGCGGCCGCGAGCATCGCGGCCCGAGCGCTGGGGCCGCG
>VYZP01050413.1:27992-170965 GCA_013400635.1 Hypocryptadius cinnamomeus
GTGCCGCCCCAGCCCGGTGCCGCTCCCCGCCCGGTGCCGCCCCAGCCCGGTGCTGCTCCCTGCCCGGTGCCGCCTCAGCCCGGTGCTGCTCTCAGCCCGGTGCTGCTCCCTGCCCGGTGCCGCCTCAGCCCGGTGCCGCTCTCAGCCCGGTGCCGCTCCCCGCCCGGTGCCGCCCCAGCCCGTTGCGGGCCCTCCCAGTACCGGCCCGGGGCTGCCAAGCTCGCCCCGCCGGCGAGAGATTGCTAACAGCCGGGAATGTCCGGGCGCGGCCCCATCACCCTCGAGGGGCCGCATCCCGCCGGGAACCGGCCAGCGCTGCGGGGACAGGGAGACCGGCCCGGAGCAGTTATTGCACACCCCCGTACAGACACAGCAGTGCTCGAAGGCCGGGCATATGGAAACAAACACTCCCCCCCCCAACCTTCTTTTTTTTTTTTTAAGTTCAAAATAACCTTCTCTTCCCATTACTGGCTCAAACAGTCTGTTTCCTTCACAGCAGCAAGGTCTGTGCTGCTGCCATTTCCAGCTTATGGGGCATGTGACTGACTCTGGAAGTCAATGAGATGGAGGGAAATGCTGAACTCATTAAGGCTGTGCAGGCCTTGAATTATTCTCCTAGGAACATCAGTAACAAATGTAAGGAACAGCTCCAGTTTGCAAATACTACTGCTCTACTGGGCCTCGGTAGCACCATGAAGCCATCATGTGGGGAAGATTTGGCTTTCAATGAAACAATACCTTTCTGTTCAGATGCTTCCTAAGTGAAGAAAGGGCCCTGTCAGGATAATGAAGTGCTTAATTAAAAGTACACCTCAGACATGCAAGCAGCCTTGAATGCTCTGACTTGGAGAGAAATATTTTAAAGGCCTTTTCAAAGCTTTAACAAAACAGTTCCCTTATTAACAAAGCAACGAAAGATAAAGCAGTAAACATGAGTAAAAGCCCTGGACTTACCTCAGGGTAAGACCATTCTGGTGAATAATCTGTCACCATGAACAAGCGCCCACTCTGCTGCAGCAACCCCAAAGTGCCTTGTGCCGCAGCTGCCGAGACCACCTCAGCCACGTGCATGTATGCCATGGTGCTGGCTCCGTTCTCCGTGCTGCTGAGCTGCATGTTGGCTTGCTGAGGGCTGCAGCAAGGAATGCACATCTCGGCCTGGTTGTACGTCGCTCTGTTACTGTCTTCAGGCTGAGACAGTCCAGCACTGTCACCTGACACCAGCTGGTGTCCGTACAGAGCATTGCTCCCACCTTCTACCGATATGAAATCGTTAATTAGATCAGAAAACTGGTTGCTGAAGGAGATGTCAAAGTGGTCTAAGTTAAGCTCCATGTTGGAGGAGTTATTTAAGCTGGGATGGGCCACAGGATAGAGTCCTTGTACCATGTTTCCTTGGAGAATAGGGAGGTTGTTTCCATTCCTGATACCCCCGTTGGCCTCAGGCTGCAAGTAGTGTTCTGTGTTGCAGGCTTGAAGATCCCCTGATTTAAGTAGATTTTCATTTCCTTCTGCCTGCTGGGAGGTCTCCATGGGAACTTCAGCTTCTGCAGTCATAGCCTGGAAGTTTGCTTGGAACTGCATGAGCTGGAGAGAAGAGGTGGACTCTATTCTGGTTTCCACTGTGCCATTACAGTTGGACGAGGTTTGGGACGAGGACTCTGTTTTCACATTGGAGATTCCTAACGTGTTCACAAATGAGCTACCTGTGTCATTCAAATTGTTGTGAGTGTTTTGTTCAAGGGGAAGAGGTTTGCTGGCATCCTGCAGAAAGAAGCTGGGGGAAGGGGTCTGATGGACGTGAGGGCTCTGGACGGTCTGATTGAAGCTGGAAGAATAGTCCTTGTTGGAGTCAATGGCACTGAAGTCCATCTGCTCCAGGGTGGTACTTGGGCTCAGACCTCCTCCAGATGGAAGTAAACCTGAACCAGTACTGAGTGTGAGAGTATTAGATGCAGAAGTGGAGGAAAATGCTTCTTTGGACATCTGTTGTTCGAAAGATGTGTCCTCAGTTTTAATTTCTTTTGTGAGGGTTGTATTGAAGCTGAAGCTACGTTCTGTTGTGGGTGACTGCCTTATGTTGGTATTGATGCTGTCACTTTTCATACCTCCTCCACCATAAGTCTGCCCTTGCTTGGGGTTGTTAAGAAAACAGTCTGGGTCAAAATTCATGGTGGTTTCTGGAATTTTCCTATTTCCTTCTAAAGTTGTGGAGAGCACAAGTTCCTCAGAGACAGTGCTGGGTAGCATTGACAAGCTCTCTGAACTGCCAGTTGTTGGAAAAGCAAACTTGTGTCCATCTGAACTCACAGCAAGTACCAGTCCTTGTGCAGCTGCATCTGAGGACAGAAGGTGCTGATTTGGGCCAGATGTGGGTGACATCGTGTACACAGCTTCACTGGTGACTTCTGACATAAATACAGTGGCACTTTGTGACAAACTTCCCATAACTGATGCTACAGCCATACTGGACACACCAGTGACAGCTGGGCTATCTGCCATATCTGGGTCGCTGTTTAACCCACTGCTGATGGACACAGGAGAATTCTGAGTTGTGTCAGGGACCTCCACCTGGTTGGTGGAAGAAACCTCAGTGCTGTTTTGATGGAGCAACACTGGTTTCGCCACTTTGCCGTTCCTCTTCTCTCGGCTGGAGACCTTGCCGTGACTGTGCTCATTCTTGCCTTCAGAGACATCGTTATTTTGTACCTCTGAATGAGTGCTGTACCCACCTGTCCTTGGTTCAACCTTTGGTGATATGATGCGGTGTTTGGCACTGTTACACTTGTGATGCACACTGCTTCCTGCCCCTGTGCCAAGAAAACAACAGTATTTGCTGTTCAGTAAATACAAAATTAGGACAATGCTTAGTTGTGCATCTCGTGGCTGCAGCAAGGGACAGCTATGCTTGTGCACACATGTGTGACAGTAAGTGAGTACACACATGAGAGAGCAGGAGAGATCTTGGAAATAAAACAAATTTCTCACCAGTGCCAGAAGTACAGGTCCTGTCTAATGCACAGATCCACTGCATGCAATAACAGCAACCTCACAACAGGCACATAGGGCCCCCTACCCTCACCCCACGTAGCACCTGCCCCCTTCCTCCCTGCCCTGATAAGGCAGAAGGGAATTGGCATCTGTGACAAGTTCAGAGTTATTTAAATGTGCCTAATCTCAGTGCAAAGTCTGCAGAGCAAGTGCTGCCATTGTCAGCCGTGGCACAGGGCCCTGTTCCCTCTGCCCCATGGACAAGACCTCAGCCCCTGGAACACAGATGCTCAGGTGGTGCTGGGAAGTTTGACAACCACTCTTGGGGCACAGATGCTGAGCAGTAAACTGGAGGTGATAGATGCCACATCATGCCCCTGTCCCTGGCATCACCCTGCTGCCCAGACTGTAGCCCACATCTTGCTGTCATCACTGTGTCTTACAGTTGCCAGTCTAATTATTAAAGAAGTAACCCACCAGCCATACAAAGCATTCTTGCCCTCCCAAAAGGCTGGTGACGTGTTTCTCTGACTCTCAGCCATTCCTGTGCTGACAGACACACTGTACTCTGAGAGGGGCACACAGTCAGCACTGGAGCTGCTGAAGAATGTTCAAGCAAGGGCCACCAGAAGAAAATCCTCCATGAATTAAACCAGCCAGCACCTTACTGGTCTGTAAAGGTAACATCACCTGCATTCCTGAGAGCTTGTAATCAGGCAGGATGAAGTAAACAATTCTGTCTGCAAAGGCACCTTAGTCACAAACTCTGGTGCAGGGACTGCTTTTGCTGTTTAAATAACAGCAACCCATGAATTTTTGATGTTTCTTTCCTTAATTGATTAATTTTCCCTAGAATGAGTTAAGAACATTAATTATGGAACTGTAGAATGACTGAAGGGGAAAGAAGCCTCCTCACTATAGCTCATGGCTACAATTATAAATGCCATCTTCTGAGCAACATAAAACATCTTTGTAGCCACCACAATTTGCTGAATCTTTTGCTGCTTGCCCTTGAAGAGGAACTTCTCTATTATGTGTTCAAGATTTGAATGAGGTCACTTAAAGTAGTTCAAGACAGTGCTTTTGAGACTAAATACAATATTAAATCTCTCTATTCTCCTAGGTATAGAAATGAACAGGAACAAGGGAAAGACTTTCATGCTGCTGTATTTGTGGAAGACAGTAAAGGATTGGGAATATGGGTGTCAATGTGCAAGCCAGTTACAAAACAAAGCAATACTGTTGTGTTAAAAAGCACTGAGCAGACTTAGCACAAGACAAAACATCAAAGGGAAGAATAAAAGGATTCATGTTCAGATCTGCAAGCCTGGATCAAATGCTGAGCCTTAAGGGGTGAATTTTAATCCAAACTCAGGTATTTCAGAGGTCATCATTCTTATTTAAGCCTTGATTGTATAATACAACTGCTCAAGAATAGAAGAAAAAAATAACCCTTTGAAGCACTGACAACTTCCCTTTATAAGCTTTGCTAAAGACTAGTTAATGTGTCATAGACTTTATTTGACCAAAGTGCTAGAAAGGAGCAGCTATATAGCAGATGAGTTGGAAAGTGAATCACTTAGCTTTCCACTGTCTGTGGGAAATGCTAACACTAAGGATGCTGTTTCTTGCTGCTGTAGTGTCATCCAAAACAAGGTCATCTCCTTTAACAAGAAAGAGATCTATATTTTCCTGATACCTAAATAAGACCTGTCTTATCTCAGTGATACCTTGCAGTTAACCACCTGAGCACTTTTCCAAAAAAGTAAGCTGCAGGGCAAGGAATTCAGAGGGTGAAGCTGGAGGAACATTAGATTTTGAGGCTTTGGTAACAGAATTTGCACGTGTAGAAGAGAATTTTTGAGCAGCTCATGTATGGACTGTGTTTATTAGAAAGCACTGACATTTTCCCCAGAAGTTCCAGCTGCATCTTTTTATGCTTGAGACTTCTCCTGTCAACTCTTGAGTTCATTGTGTCCCAGCATTTCATGAGACAGCATTTTTATCACCTCAGTACTAAAACCCTTGCTCCCAGAGTGGATGAAGCTGAGTCACTCTGTGCCCTCCTGAGGTACTCACCCAAGGTACCAGTGCAGAGACAGTTGTGTGTTCGAGGCTGGGGCTTGGTCTGGTGGCTGTCAAGGATCTGCTGCACAAGCTGCTCCACTGAGAACCCTGAACTGCTGTTGCCATTGCTGCATGTCCACTTGATGCCATGAACTGCAAAGAGAGCAGTAAAATTTCCCATCAGAAACTGCAAAATCATGCCAAAACCATCAAAAGCCACTCCAAATTACCAGCAAAAATCCATTCCTGCTGCTTTCTGTCAGAACTGAAAGGAGACCTATAAAAAGCAACAGTAATGGATATTGGTTTACTGTTCTCTGCTCCTTGGTATCAACAGGCTTCCAAAGGCAATTCCTGAATTAGGTATATATAGAGGAAAAACTCCTCAGCAGAGTATCTGGCTCTATTTCAGTCTGCTGCTAACAGGGACTCTGCACCTGCAACAACTCTCTGTAGTACCAGCAACGTTCACTGAAAACCCAAAACCAACAAAAGACTTGGTTCCATTGATCTAAAGCAGTATAATTCCACAGAGCATTTTGGAATCTTTTTCTGTCTAATATGAAAACAAAATCAGCCTTATAGTAAAATCAGCAGCCAAAAATACACCAGAGTAACAGCAAATGCAAACCTTCTGCCAGGTCTTCATTGTCAGATCCTGGGTGGCAGCAGTGAAGGCTGACTCATTTTTTGGGAGTGACTAACAGACACTGTGTGAGTTCCTCCTCAGACTTGGATGACCTTCTAGTAATTTGGGAAAATGGACAGGTGGGTGATGTTACAGAACAGGTTGCAAACTGAAGCTCTTTTCTTGGGAACTTTCTGGGCCTGTTAGCTATTTAAGTAAGAATGCTAGACTGCATGCAGATACATGATTTGAATAAAGACTCCCTCTCAGAATATGTTAGTTACAGAATTTCCTATAACACTGATATTTGCAACCTGACTTACAATGGAAATGCCACTTATAAAATATTTTATCCATAATAACTGACTCAAAGCATTTTCTGTCTCTTTTAATGTCTCTGTGAGCAATTTATGTGCATATGATTTATTTATCCTTTAAATGCACCACAGCTCATGTGCAGATTTTGGAAAGTGCTGATAAGTGACAACATAATTTCCAAGGTGTCCTCATGTCTGGCAGCTTCTTTCAGGAGAGTCTTTGCCATAGTCCTTGTGTGTTGTGTTCGAAGATGGGAAAACCAGAATACACAAAATCAAAGCTGAAAGTCCCATGGACTTAGGCTTTGTAGTAAAGCCACAGATCCCTGTGTGGTGAAGGTCCCTGATGTGAAGGGGGAAATCCTGGCAGCAGCAGGTTGGGCTGATGCTCCTGTCAGCCACAGGCTGGGGCACAAGCCAAAAGCAGCATCATGTAAGGAGATCAGAAGCAAATGAAAGGATGTTTGTGACATTTAATGACTGTGGTCACAGGGGCAGCATATCCTGTGAACAGTCTTCTGTTCTTCTCTCTGATGCTGCTCACTGAGTGTGTCATGCACAGCTGGTGGAACAGAGCTCCTGGATCTGCTCTGTGAAGTAGTTTTACTGCTTTTTTGTTACCTGTTGCTGTATTGCCTCCTCACCCACTAATGTCATTTTGCCTAACAGCGTCTCATCTTGGTCTAGTTTTATACTGCAGAATTCACATTGCTATTGGCCAGGCTGGATAACCTGCAGAAATACTGTAAATCAGGTTTACAAGTATTCTTCCCCATATCACTATTTAAAGTGCTGCAGATAGTTTTGTAGTAAGTCCCTCTATGTTTGTTTGATGACCACATTTATTGTTATCATACCCAACAGATTTTGCTTCCTAGTATATTCACAGTTTTGGATTTCCTCTTAACACTCAGTGTCTGTTATTACATCTAAGTTAGACATGCTTGCCACTTCACTACCTCTGCTCACATTCATTTTATTGTTTAAGATACATTGTTCTGTCACCAGTGATATTATGTCTAATAAGTGATGTCCAAATAGCAATTTTACAAAAAATACATTGTCAGTGAGATCAGAATGCAGTCAAGTATTTTGGATGTTTTCAGCTATACAACACAAAGTTACTGAACTGCAATTATTATTGAGAAACTTTGCATTAGGTAATTTCTGGTTACTTCAGAAATACTTTGCCAAAGAAATGAGCTGGTGTCCGTGTAGCTGGGTACAGAAAGTCTGTTTTACAGCAGGATGGCAGCACTGCTCCCTACTGCTGCTAAATCCTGGGATGAGCAGAGCATCAAGGGGGCAAATTTGGAAAGTGAACCATGGCTCGAGGTTTGTGCATTCATGATGATGGTTCTTAAGTCTGAATCAAGCTGTGAGCTAGGAACTAAGGCATAATGGACAGCTTTATAGCTGGGTACTTAGAGAACCATGCCTATTATTTTCAGGTCCTTCCAGCATAGCAAAGTCCCATTGAGGATCAATTGCTGCTGAGGAAACGTCCTTCTCTAGCTTTGCTCCAGCTGATCCTAAAGGGCTCTGGCTCCAGCTTCTGTCCACGTGGTGCCACTTTTTTTTTTTGGGTACTTATGTTCCCCATATGCTATGAAGGTTATAAAATAAAAAGCCAGTGAAGGGTGACAGATTGCAAAAAAAGAATGTCTGGATGCTTAATGCAAATTATCCACTATCTTGGCACATCCAATATGCAGATTTTCTTCCTCCCTCTTTTAAAGAAAGACTCTTGTGCCTGGTGAATTGTTAGTACTGAATACCAAACACTATCAGGATGGCTTTTAACATGTCACGCTTGGCTTCCTGACACATAATGAATCAGCAGGAAAGGAGATTTCTATAGGGAAGAAAGTGCATTATGAAAGGAAGGCTAATAAAAAGCATACACACATACTCTTCCTGCTTCTTAGTGGTTCAAGAAGTGAAACCACTGTAGAACTATGTTTGATTAAATATAGCCATAATATAGGAACACAAAAGGGAAAAAAAAACGTCTGAAGCTTAGCAGAAATTCTGGAAAGGATTTTAATCCCGATTCCTGTTCAGACTTCTACTGCATTTCTTGATAATTTAAAATGAAAGCTGTGAACTGCTTCAACACTTTCCTTTTCAGTGATAGCATGGAGGGGTCTAAAAGCTGCTGCATTACAGCAGCAACGCATTCCTCCTGCCACACACCCTCTGCACAGTGCCTGCAGCACAGGCAGCACAGCCAGGCAGAGTTACTGGTGCTGCACTGGGTGCTCAAAGGAGAGAAGTGAGGCTGGGGGACGGTCCACAACTCAGAGTGCTAATGTTGCTGCAATCTCTTTTTACAAACTTGGGCTCTCACCTTTCTTCTCTTTCCTCCTTTTTGAAGAAAAGGCAATAGAAATGACCTTCTGATAGCGGCCAGCAGCTCCTGTTCATTAGCACTGCCAGGACTTTGACCACCATGAGCAAAGGAAAGAAAGATGATCTGAATTACCAACAAAAAGGCTGCTCAGAATCCAAGGGAACCTTGCACACAGAAACATATGACTGTCCAAGTTTCTTACAACACCTTGGCTATTTCTGCTTTCTGCTGCTGCTGGTGGTACTCAGTCCTCCACAATTTCCAGGCCTGCAGTCCTGCTGTCTTGCAGATATCCTCCTCCTCCCCATCACCTGAACTCTACCTCACTGTCTCATCATCACTCTAGACCTAACACCATCAACAGCTGTTTCCCTGTTTCTCTCCCTGTGGTTTCTCTACCCTAAGCAAAAGTTGTCCCTAAAATACCCTCCCACATTTAAATCTGATCATTTCACCCTTTCTGAATGCTCTTAAACATTTCTCTTTGCCACTTCAAGCATTTTACACTTCCTGGTTTTATTCCAAAGACCTTGCTCTTCCATACCACCCCCCCAGAACATAGCTTACACATACATGTACATGTACAGAACATTATGAAGCCATTCCCTTTACCCTCCATGTGGCTCCTCTGCCCCAGTTTGTAAGTCTTTTGTTACTTCAGTAACAACAATGAGATCTCCCCCATGAAACTGGTAAGTTGGATAGACTGATAGAGCTAGAATATCTAGAATCATCAAGGTCAGTTTCTGTTTGCCTCTGCCTCCCGATGTATCTCGACAGCCTGCTGCAAGCCCTGGTGGCACAAGTCCTGCCCTCAGCCCCTCCTGACCCACACAAAGTGCTTTAAAAATCCCCAAAGTGCTGCTGGGAGTGTGAGTGGGTCCTTTGTCCAGCTGCCCATTCCTGCCTTGTGCCCACATCCTGCTCCACCAAGTGCTGACACTGAGAGGTGTTTCCATGGCGATGGTCAATTGGAAATGGCAGCCTTGTCCCTTCCATTTCCACTGCCTTTCTGTTGACAGAAGTAAAGGCCTTGCTCTGATTTCTCAGTTTGGCTGAAGGATATTTCCATTAGATTTATCCTTTCGTACTCAGACGCCCACACACAGTTTAGCTTTGATTTTCCAGCCTTCCATTTCCACTCTGGTTACTGGTTGTGAAGGACGGGTTTACCTGAGCCTCACTGCTGGGGACAGCAGTGACACCCCCTGAATGCTAATGTCCTGCACGGACTCACAGGGGCGTTTTGCTCGGAGCTGTTCTTTAAAGAGATGTCTGCCTTCCGAAACAACACTTTTCCCTGAAGGTTTACTCACACGCAGTGGGATGCTCACAGGGGCTGGGCAGACGTGCTGGCCAGCGTCCCTTGGAGGGGGCCAGCAGGACAGGACAGGACAGGACAGGACACGACTCTTCCGAAGCCGCTGGGCGCAGCCCTCCCGCCCGTTTACAGCCCGTGCAGTCCGAGGCTGCTCGCACATGGAGGAGCAGAGAGGCAGCCACTGCTGCCGCTCGTCCTGTGTGGTCCTCGCCCTCCTCCGGCTGCGGCTCAAGGGCACCATCACCATCCTCCCCCTCCTCCTCCTCCTCCTCCTCCTGCTGCCAAGAGCAGCGGGAGCGGCGCCCGGCGCCCGCCAGGTGGCGCCAGCGGATAAGGAACGGGCGGCGGGACCGGGAGCGGGACCGGGACTGGGATAAGGGCCGGGATCAGCGCCGGGACTGGGATAAGGGCCGGGATCAGCACCGGGAGCGGGACCGGGACTGGGATAAGGGCCGGGATCAGCACCGGGAGCGGGACTGGGACCGGGATAAGGGCCGGGATCAGCACCGGGACCGGGACTGGGACCGGGATAAGGACCGGGATCAGCACCGGGAGCGGGACCACATGTCCCAGGGCCCCGGACCCACACGAAGCCCAGCAAGGCCTCCCCATTTCTCTAGAGTAAATTTAAAAAATTTTTTTCTCCAGTTTTGTTTATTTATTTATTTTTTTTTTTAGAAAATCTTGCTTGGTGCATTTGGGGGAAAAAATTTCTCAAGAGAGGGCTTTGAGCCTTTCCCAAGGCTCCCAGCCCTCCTTCCCCAGGGCACATCTCCGTGGCACTGCCAGGAAGATTTGGACTGACACCTTTGCAGATGCTCTAGGACTGAGTCTGCCAGTCACTGCCAGTCTGCCAAGTGTTAACAGAAGAGATAAAATACTAAGGAAGAACAGGAAACAAAGCCTGGTGTGCCTGTAGCCTCATTAGAGAGGTTCAGCAATTGCTGCATCTGGTTTAACACCCAAGTTTTAGGGGTCAGGAAACTATTTGGTTTAGGTTTCCTCAAGTTAGTTTCCATTACTGGTAATGGTGGGTTCCTACTGGACTGCTGTCAGCACTCAGTGGGATTATTTCACTTTGGTGTCTCCAAACGCAGCTGAAAGGCACCAGCTGAAACACAGTTCCTAATTTTGTTCTTTTGGCAGAGTGGGACTGTCTATAGTAGGTGAAACTCGACCACAAGGGAAACTGTTTCCCTACAGAGTGGCCCATGTAGGTATGAGATCAAGCTTCCTCTGGGGACATAAAGGCCACTGCAGATCTCAGAGGGAGAGGAAAAGTGTATTCCTGCATGAGCTGCACACCTGCAGGAGTGAAGGGGCTGGGGGAAGATGGGAAGCTGAGCAGGTGGCTGATGAGCAGGAGGCTGATGCTGGCCACACAGACAATGTGAGCAGGGGTACTCAAAGTCCAAGTGGTGGGTGGATAGAAGAACCTATCCAGCACCTTCTATCATGTTCTCTTTTCAATAAAACTCAGACTATTGCAGTAAAACTGGATGTCAGCATTACTAAACCCAATGTTTTTTAAAAGAATCCACATTGCTTTCTATGTGGTCAGCTGAGCTAAGCTGGCAAGCTTCAGTTTCCATTGAGGGGTACTTTAGAGTACTTGGGGAATTGTGAAATTCATCCCATGTAGCATTTTTGTACAACTGATCTTTTAAGATGAAATATAACCCCAATCTTTAAATAAAGTTACGGAAATTGAATATAAATTCAAGCCAAGGCAAAACTCCCAACAACTCAGTTCTTCAAACTGCATTAATTCCAATTGCTGCTGAGTTTTGTTCTGAGCTACAGGCGTTTGATGCCCTCTCCAGTGATGACAATGCAGGGATGCAGGCTGAGGTCACCTCCAGGAGGCCTGGTGGCTTCACTGACACAGAATTAGGGACTCTGGGAAAAGGCAAGAGCAGCCCTTGCCCATGGACTGATGAGCACACATGGAACTTCCAGCTTGCCCAGCTGTGGCTGCGTGCAGGCGGCACAAACAGGAGCCCTCAGTTCCTATGCAGCAGAGAAATGCAAAAAGCTTTTCCTCTGAAAGGAAGATAGCTCTTAATTATAGTGGACCTGGAACAAGGATTGCAACGTAGCACCAGCTGTGAGCTTTTAAGTCATACTTTGCCAGCTGAAGGATGAGAGAGCCAAAAGGGGATGATTTGGAGAAACCCCCAACATGAGCTGGCCCACAATTTGCTGATCATATGGAGTTTATATACAGAATTCTGCTGTGATGGATTCTGCCACTGAATTTGCTTTTACCACCAGATGCCTCTAAGGACATCTGCTAATCTATTCAGAGAAATCTCAAAGCAAGACTGTAATGGGGCACAAGGGGGGGGAGGAAATTGAAAGTTATGCCAAATTGAGGCTCATTCTTCACACCAGGAATCCTGAAATGACTTACAGGTGTCTCGGACCACATTTCTGCAGAATTTTCATGGATTATAGCTATTTACTTTACACAAATGTACCCAAAAGTTGCATTCATACCAAAGCAACACACACACACGACAACCCTTTTGCTTGAGACACCCAGCTGAGATGCTCCCAACAGCTGGATTATCCCAGCTCTGGCATCAGTGGAGGTGTCACAGCCTTCCCTGGGTTCCCTGACCTTGCTGACACTCTGAGACAATGGGCCTCCTCTCCAAGCCTGCAAGGAGAAAGGAATCATCCTGTGGGAGGTCAGGAATGTGTATGAGGCCTTCCAGGCTCACATGCTTTAGTCTTGAGGACTGCCAAATTGAGGTCTGACAAGCCAACAGTGATGGTCCAGAGAAGGCAGTCAGGAGGTCATGGACATTCCAGTGTGAAGGCCGTTGACAAATAGATTACAACTCCAAAGCCATGAAAGCTGAAGTCAGGCTGATTAATTAATTATTTACAGTCTCAGCTGGAGGTGTTGAGAAAACCTCAAATCCTTAGAGCATCTGCAGCATTTACCTTTCATGGATGTTCAGATGGGTTCACTTCAGTCTCTTAATTAGTTCACACACCAGCTATGTTAGAACAAGTTAATGCTCTTTCCACAAAGCTCTCAGAGCTCTATGGCCACTCCAAAAAGGTGGGGTTTTAATCCATAACCACCAGTGCAAGCACAGTGACAGAATGAGCAAACACCACCCCTGCAGCCAGCCAAGAAGCTCTCTCTGGGTTCAGCAGTCTCCCTCAGGAGCAGGGCAGAAGCCACCTCTCAGCACCCAGACTTCAGTACCCTGCTCTGCTCACGGGGTGACAATGCTGGCACCAGGAGCTGGTGCCTGTCCCTGATGCTGCTGAAGACTTGCTGAAGCCTGGACTGACTTTGGGATGATGCAGCGGGGAAGGAAAAGGGAACTGAGCAAATTACGGATGCAAGAAACGTAAACAAACTCCCTGATTATCCCAGCCAGGGTCTCTCTGCATTTCAGGAAAAACAGTTTGATGTATTTGTCTAGTTTGGACTCCAGGACTGATGCTGCTCACCCTGCCAGCCATCTGCCACATTGCTTTTAGTTCTGCAGGCCAAGAGAACATGCTCCCACACCACTGACTCTCTGCTACCCTCCATTCTGACAGAAAAGCTTTAATACCTGACAGAGGTCAACAGCTTTAACACCTGACTTCAGCCCAGGCTGAGTAGGACTTAAACAGCACTTGTCAGTGAATCAAGAGCTGGACACTGCCACCAACCTCTGACCAGGAGGAAGCATTTTCCCCAAAGAACCAGTATCAGCTTCTCTCCCTTAATCCTGAATGACATCAATGGTCTGAAATGGAAACCTACCTGCAGATACAGAGGCCTTGGACCTCCACACACACCCTGGCTGTAATCATCACTAACGTGACTTAAATGAGAAATTCTCATGGAAAACAGCAACCAAGAAAACAAAATAATCAACAAAACCCCCACACAGCTTCCAAGCCCAGAGGAATAAACCACAACAAACCCCAACACAGAGCAGGTAAAAGGGTGAGGCTGTCACTGCACCAGCGACACCATGCACAACGCTTTGATTAAGCCATTGACAAATCTGCTTTAGGGCAGAGAAATTTGGAAACATCAGGCAATCAAACTGTGAAGTCTGTGAAAGAATGTGATTAATGCAAAAATGTGATGAAACTAATGTGCTTGGCTCCAGAATTTCATGGCACACCCTATACTGGAACCAAATCTGATGGCTTCTTGGCGAGCAGTGCCCCTCTGTGTTCCCCAAACACGGTTATCCGTGTCCTCTTTGTTTTCTAGGTCTGATCAGAATACAAAGCTTTTATTGTAGCTACATTTCTAAGGATGTGTTTCCCAGGATATGTACCCATAAAAAGAGACGTGTACATGCATATATACTCTGAATAATTGTGCAGAATTTCACTCTTCCCTCCTGAGACATAAAAGAGCCAAGTGTTATTAAATTTACGGCGAGTTCGTTGTAGTTTTCACATAATTTTCTTGATGCACTGCAGATTTTTTAACAGGCTGCTGCTTCCTTTCCTGTTTAATGTTAAGGTACTTGTCCAGTCTCAGCTATACCAACATACTGGATTTCTGTCTAAGTTTATCAGCCCCAGGGGCAAGTGTGTCATTTTCTCTCCTCCTCTGCCTTCCAGCTTTGTGTGGAAAAGGAATACATGGGCCTGCAGAGTTCAGGATGCAACAAAGGACTGCAAACTCAGATTACCAATGCTGTGGTATCAGCACAAGGCTGATCTTTCATGGATGGCAGAGACACATCAGGATGCACTCCGTGGCTGTGACCTCCAATTACAGGAGGCTGGGCATGACACCAGCATCCAGGCAGGGGCAGGGGGCAGGAACAGAAGCAAACCTGGTATTTGTTGACTCACATTTGGTATTGTGGCTTTTGCAGTTAATTTTGTCTTGGTTATAGGCCCATTTTATGTCTAATTTTTCTTTCATTGCAAAAAGATGTTCGTGTGCACATTGGAATGTGCTCTCCAGGGGAAGACACACAATATAATGTGATGCAAAGGAAAATATACACAAGGCAGATGCAGAGGGGTTCAAAGAACTGCCTGTCTGAGGGCAAACTTCCCTGTCACTCTGCACACCTTCTCTAAGCAGCCTTCTCTTTAGGCTGCAAAGTTCCAAACTGTAGGAAACGATGCTCACTTCAACACACTCAGTTCCATGGGGCCTGTAAGCTGCAGCACCCCACTGTGACCTGACAATGACCACCCAAACAGGGAGTGCCCTTGGGGGAATCCACCTGCCAGTACCACACAGGCTCTTTGCAAGTGAGCAGGTGCCTACAAAGAGCCCTAGAACATGCAAGAACATAGGTACAATTTTCCCCCAGTGTGCAGAGGAGACCTCTTTGGGGACAGTCTGGGCAGCTTTCATACCATGCATCCCAGAAGTGTTTAATATTGGAAAGAAAGTGCGTGCAGACGCAAGCTGAGTTGGATGGACAAATGATTCCTTCACAGGATGGTTGTTGGCTGTGAGAGACACTGGACTCTAAATACACAGCAAAGAAGCAAAACAAGCTCCAGATACTCACACATTGGTTTGAGCTGCCCGATGAGCTCCTCTTTTGTCCACTTTGCCCATTCCTTCTTGTCGGTGTTTATTGAGCACAGGATGGGGCCGCACGGTTTCCCGCAGTCCTCGATGGCCGGCACGTTCAGGTAGTGCACCAACACAATGTCTGGGTTCTGCAAGGACAGCAGAGCAAGAGTTATGTTACTGGGGCCAGCACTCTCTGCATTTAACTTCCTAATTAAAACTGGGACAGCAAGCCTCATGAGCAGACCCCAGATTATATGAGATTTCCCTGAGATAAGAGCTGTTCTCTAAAAGAGGAGTGGCTGACAGTTTGCAAATGGCTTCCCCCATTCCTGGGGGCCCTCTGCTTGCAACTCTCCTGCTCCACTGGTATGTTCAGCATGAACCTCTTTTCCAACCCTTGCAACACCAAATACCTGGAATATTCCTATGAACATTACTGACAATGAACACCAGGTAATATGCTCTGGTTTAAAGGACCTTTTGTTTGTTTGAGACAATGCTTCCATCAGTTCTGGTCCACATCAGTCTTTTTTGAATATACAGAAAGCCACCTGTTCCTGAGAACATCACGAACAGCCACACTCTCCAAACAGTGACAGAAGGCAGGAGGGAAGAGCCGAGGAGGCTCACAAACATGAGCACCCCAAACATGGGCTCTTTAATTCCTCGTCTTTTGAAGATGTTTGCAAACTGCAGAGGGTTGGGACTGGAAAAGCCCCTTGCAGGATAGCTGCAGGAGGACAGAGGTGCCAGCTCCCCCAGGCTGATCCCACAACTGATCCCACAGCTGATCCTGCAGGTGGATCCCACAGCTGATCCCACAGCTGATCCTGCAGCTGATCCCACAGGCGGATCCCACAGCTGATCCTGCAGCTGATCCTGCACATGGATCCCACAGCTGATCCCACAGCTGATCCTGCAGGTGGATCCCACAGCTGATCCCACAGCNAGAGCAGCCCAGGGCAGGGGCAGGGTGGCACCCAGCACTGCTGTGTGTGGGGTGACCATGACCCTCTCGTGCACCCTGCACACAGGGAGCATCCTGCACATCCCCAGGATCAGGGGGGGCTGGTCATGGCTCCCGGCTCCTCCAGGCTGGCTAAGAAGGTGCTGGCAGTGGGGAGGCCACTGGTGCTCATGTACAGCAAGATGAAAAGCAGAGCAGCCCCGCAGAGCATCCCCTTGGTGACCAGATACATCCCTCTGTCTGGAGGACAAGCTCGAAAGAGCTTAGGAAAAATTTCCTTAGTTTAGGAAAATATGCAAGCAGGAACTTGCATTTCCCCCCTCAATGGATAGAACTGCAAGCAGGGGATTCTCAGTGAAGATTCTGTGAGAAAGCAGTATCAAATTATTGCTAAAAGTGCTAAAAGAATTGTACTGCACAGGGAAGAGGCAAAGAAACCATGTAAGGAACAGCTAAGAATTTATTTCAGAGCAGTTTTGGGAAGTGCCACAGCAAAGAAAACTGTTGGCTCTTCTATTCCCAAGATTCTTCTGCCTTAGGTTGCAAATGCAAGATATGGCCAGGGGTGTGTATTCTATTGCCATCTGTTAGAACCAGGTGGGGAAGTTTTTATTTATCTCTTCCACAACCAATCCTCCCTCCAGAAGATCTCTTCTGTTCATGGCCACTGAGTGTCCCTGCATGGCTGATAAAATTCCATCATCCTATTGGGAGATGCTCTGCCCTGGGGGAGGAGCCAAGCATTCCTACCTGGATACAATCTGAGATTTTGGGATACCACAGCAGCCTTTCCCAGTGGACTCCCAGGCCCATCTACATCACCACTGGAGCTCCAGAGGAAAACTCCACCCTTCTCCAGGATCCCTGCTCCAGCAGAACCACAGCTGGCACTGCAGGAGGGCTGAGCCACCATGAAATGGGACTGCTGCCACCACCCTGACACACAGCATGTCAGGTTGTATTCTGACTCTGTCAGTGTTATTTTGTATTACTGCATTTTTATTTTATTTTTAATTTTTATTTTTCCTGATAAAAAAACTGTTATTCCTACTCCCCTATCTTTGCCTGAGAGCCCCTTAATGTCAAAATTAAAATAATTCAGAAAAAGGAGATTTACATTTTCCATTTCAAGAGAGGCTCCTGCCTTCCTTAGCAGACATCTGTCTTTTCAAACCAAGACATCTTCTGAGACAAACAACTGGACCTTTTGTGTTCAATTGTGAGGGGTTCAAAACCTTCCTTTTCATGGGCACATCTGCCCCAGAGAGAGACAGCCGAGGACACGGAAAACCATCACAACCTCCCTTTCTACAAAGGAGATGTCTGAAACATCACAGTTCTCATGCATAACTCAGAAGAGGTTCAGACAGTAAAAATGATCACCCATACACCCAAATAGTCTCCATCAGCTAATTTAACATCATTAGTGATCTAGATGATGAAGTAATAAAAAGTAACACGCTTCAGAGATTTCATGTAAATACACCTCTTGCTCCCAGGCAGGTTTCAAAGAAGGGAGCAAGGACACAGCACTGGGTGATGTGGCAGTTCTGCAGGTGCTTCTGCCTTCCTCTCAGGTAAGCTGTATTTTTCACAGTCTGACAGTGCTGGTTTGTCACCAAGCAGGTCAGGATTATGGAGCTTCCTGGATTCAGTGCAGCACAAGCAAGTGGACCTCAGCAGTGGACTGGCACTGGAATTTATACTTTTTATACATAAAAGCATATAAAACAAGCACAAACCAAGCAGGTTTGTTCCTTATGCCTATATCTAAAAGCTGACCTCAGAATGACAAATCTCATGAGTGCCAATCTACTTGGTGAACTGAAATGTTTTGACACAAATGGACAGCATACATATGTTTTGGAAAACTCATAATTAGCAGCAAATCACTATTTGTGGTGACCTACCAGGAGAGCAAGAGAGATGTGAAAGACTGAAAGAAAAAATACAAATGTAACTTCCACACAGGAAAGGCATCAGGACAGTGGACACACCAGGGCAGAAACCCTTCACTGGGGTGGCAGGGGGGAATGAGGGGAGCCCTGCACTGGGCTACAGATGGCTCTGGAAACATTCCTGCTAGAAATCTGCCCATCATCCCAGTGCCTGCAGCCTCAGCAGAGCTGCTCTGCTTCCCCCAAACCCGAGTGGAAGGCACTGCCATCTCTCCCTGACCTGGACAAGGTTCCTTGGCTTCTCCTGCCTCCTCAGTGTGGCAGAGGAACTGCCTCCACTGCTGCTGGGGGGTAAGCAGGAGATGGTGCAACAAGTGGTTAAACACAACAAGTCGTTGGTTTTGATGAAGAAAAATGCAACTGCAACATCTGTCTGACTCTTGTTTGAAGCTTCATCAGCAGTAAGTGGTCAATAAATCAGACTGGCACAGCGTTACGTTTCTTCCATGGTTTAACCATTAATCTAATGCCAGTTCTTATGAAAAATGAAGGAGAAAAACTTTGTGATGGTGAAAGTGTACACACACACATTATCCAGAAAGTGATAATAGCACATAATGGTGCTGCAGCCCTCCATGCCAGTGGCTGCAGTAGCCTGGCAGCCTCCTCTGCTGCCACCACACACCATGGAAATTATGTGGCTAAAACAGGGATTGTTTGTTCCACCAGCCTGCTCCACGTGGGGATTTTTCTGGAACAGTTCCAGCAGGTGGGGGGCTGTGGGCAGCCAGCACAGGGCTGACCAATGCTGGGGTGAAGGAATGGTCAGTTCCTCCAGAGTTCCACGATGGCTCAGCCACAGGGGAAACTCTCATTTCAGCAACCACCTTTTGCTGATTCTTCTTCACTTCCCAGAGTCAGTCCCCTCCAAGGGGAAGTCTCCCTTCTCAGAGAGAATAATCACAAAAACCTTCTGCCTTACCAAAGCATGCTGGTTCGGTTCTCTTCTTCTATTTCTTTTTCTTTTAAAAGCAAAAATCAAAAGCCATTTCTGGCCACCTTCCAGCTGCTCTTCAGTTGCTCAGCCAAGGCAATCAGCTCAAGGCAAAATCTCACTGGCAGGGGCTCCCAAATCACCGATGACCACAGCTGAAGATAATTTTCTTTGGAAAAATACCTCTGAGCTGAAAGTTTTGCATTTGTACTCCCTGCTGGAAGGATGAAAGGAAGTAAATCGTCCTCAGGTGCGAAGAGATCAGTGAATTTAATCTCAGCCAAGGAATTACCCCCAAATGCAGCCACTTGCCCCAGCTGGCACTGGACATTTGTGTCAGTTCTGTTGTGTCAAACCTGTGAAGCCCCACACGTGGTGAAACCAGCCTGTTCCAGCTCTAATGGCTACACCACGAAGCAGAAGGGTGGGAGGAGTGGAGCATGGCAGTGGGATGAACAGGCAGCTCCTGTGCCCCACTCCCTCCCTGTTCACCCCCAAAATTAGAACAGGTTTTATCTTTTTCGGCAGCTATTCATTCATGAGGTTTACTTTGTATTTCTCAAACAATCCAAAAGGCTGAAAAGGAAATCTCAGCTTTCTGGGAAGATAATTCACATCCATTGCTGTGGGGTGACAGGATTAATATTTGACAGATTATCACCTCCAAAAAAAGCTAATATAAAAAGGTCCCATAAAAAGCTAATATAACAAGGTTTCTGTGGTTTTGAGGAGCTACCATTACATGATGTTTTAGTACCCACAGGTAACTCAGGGACAGGTACTGGGAGTGCCTGTGTATCATCTGTATGTTATCTAAAAATCAAACTAGTGAATGAAACTATTCCCAGACACATGGATGACAGAATCTTCTACTATTTATAGCAGTGTCTTTCTGGATGGTTTTCTCTGGATTTTCAAAGGTTTGAGAGCAGAGTCTGAGATACCTGAAGAAAAAGGCACAAATACATAACACAGACACTGAAGTAATGGAATTTTTTCAGAGACCAAATGCTAGCTTTGGGCAGATTATTGGTTTGAATCCCAGCAATTTCTTTATCCTTGAACTAATTTCTAATTGAGGTCATGCTATGGAAGGCAACCTGGTGGCTGATGCCTTAGAATATATTAATCTTCCACACTAACTGTGAAAACAAAACAAAACAAAAAATCCACTGCCTTTGAGCGCACAACCTACTGCCTTAATTTATCTAGAGCTGGGCATGTTTAATTAGGGAGAACGAGACAATTACCAGAGACAGCACAGCCCTGGCACCTGAGCTGAAGCACTGGAGCACAGGGAGGAGAGTGGGACCCCTGAGCCAGACACAAAAGCAGTTGTGCTGCAGAGCAGGACTCCTTCTGCTGGAAAATCCCTTTTAGCTAGCACAGCACCTCGAATTAACCTTGTCCCCTTTGGCTCCAGCTGACAAAAGAGCTGCTGGAACTTCTGGCCCTTCCACAGCTTCCTCAGGAAGAGAAGGTGCTTGGAGTCAGCCAGGCAGGGAGACATTGGTGCATGTGTGGTTTTAACTGCAGTTAAATCCTGACACACACTCACTCAGGATCCTGTGCCACTTGTCACCGTCCTCGCCTGGGTACAGGAGCTCTGGGTCCCCTCTGGGGTGGTGGCCATCCCCAACATTGCCACCATCACCACATCCCAGCCGTGGCTGGGGTCTCAAGATTTGTACCCTATGGATACAATGATTGTCTCAAAAGGTCAGCCAGCCCACAACTCCGACACAGAGTCATTTTCCCAGTTTTTCAGCCCAAATTATTTTGAATATTTTTGTTTGTTTAAGTTCAAGAATTTTTGAGACAAGAGACTGGCTACAGGACAACACAGTGCTACATACTGCAAGTATAGAAAGGCTTGGAAAGCAAAAAATTATTTTGAGATGATGAGATTTCCTGCAATTGTTTAAACAGAATTAAGATTTCATCTGGCTGTATACTTTATAATGTGTTCCCCAGTTCCTCTTGAACACCTTGGTAAGGGCACAGCACACAGAGCAGGCAGCATTTAAACAGCGTGAGCAGAAAAGTGAGAGAGTCTTAATATAGAACCAATACCAAACACTCACTAATACATCATCAAATGTGATACATTTGAAGATATTTTATATAGAAAGAGCTGCCTCTAAATACTCCTGAGGATCATGTTTACTTAATGTACACTTTGAAAGACACAGAGAAATAACATGCAGTAATTCCTGGCCTCCAAAGTTCCAAAAGAAATTGATTTCTGAGATGTTTTTTATCTTTCACAGCAATACCTCCAGTTATAGTAAAAGGTGTAACAGGAAGATGATGCTACACAACCAGAAACATGCAGCAAAATAAAACAAAAGGCACTTCTCTTTCTCACACAGGTATTATTCTTCTGGACAATGGAAATTTCTTTTCATCTGTGTCACCTCTCCCAGCTGGAAGCTTTAACTTACACAGGCAGCTGACAGGGACAAGATAATCCTGCCATGAGCTGGGACTGCATTTCTTTATCTAGGAACATGCAGGGAGCTTTGCTGCTGACACACAGGTCCCAGGGATGGAGATGCAGCTGGGAAGTCTCCTGTCCTGCTTATTGCCCCAGAGACCATGGAAGTGGTTTCATGGGAAGGTCTGAGGACACTCAAGCATGTGTGGTGTTGGTACTGCCCAGCCTGCAGGGCATCAAGGGCAGAGCATCCCTCAGCACAGCCTGGCTCCCACCCACGTCTCTGAGAACCACGGTGGGCTCCAGGCCCATCCACAGAGCAAGGCTCTTTTTCAAGGCTCTTTTTCAAACCCATGGTTTTTACTGTCTGTCTGGATTCTGGAAAGACCAGCCTGAGACTTTCATAGCTTTGAGCTGTCAGTCAGAGGCAGCTGTCTGACTCAGTTAATAGCCTTCTACAGCTATGCCACTGCTTGTGTATAAAAACACAACCATCATTAAAGCATGCAGAGGAAACTTAGAGAAAGCAACCTGCCCTATTTCAGCTTACTCAGAGATACTCCTGCTTAACACCCCCGCTCAGGAAAAGTGTGAAACAGCAGCAACAGCTGCCTTTAGCCCAGCTGCTGCATGCAGCACCGACTGCCTCTACAGGGAGACAGATTTGCTGTGGAAATCACCAAGGCATCTCCTCCTCCTCCCTGTCACTTGCTCTCTGCAGTTTTACAATTCATTCTGCAAAAGCCTTGAGGATTTTCAAACAATAGCGCTGAGGGCAAAGCAAAGGTTTCTTTGGGTTTGAACTCCTCTGAGATACTCTTCCTGACAAATGAGGCTTATTATAGCACACACATCTCTTGCCATACTGAATATATTCTGCTACTCCAGCTCTCCACCTTTGAAGACTTACTTTGCACAGTGCCTCTGTGTTTTCCTATGTTAAACCTGTATACTGCAACCATTTCCAGAATAGTGGAATTTCTCCTGCAAGGAAAGTGGTGCAGAGAAGAACATCAAAGCTATAAGATATTTCAGTGTCCTACACCTGAATTATGCTTTTCTTTTCAAAACATCTCAAAAAACTTCCCAACTCATACAGCCCAATTCATACATCAGGATTACTGGATTTAACAGCAAAACACAGCTCTTTATAGAGTAACACAAAGAAAAGGCTTGATTGCCAATAAAGCATCAGTGAGGAACCTCCCAGCCACCAAAACTGCGGATGTGGAGCAGAGTTCTGCCCTGCAGCTGCAGGGATAGTTTGAAATCATGTCTGAAATCATGCTGCCCATGCACACACGGGCAAAGTCCCAACAAATCACAGACACAAATGTAAATATTGAGGTACTGCAAATGCTGTAACAGTGCTGCTCTCTTTGCAGGCTGCTGCTCTCTAAAAGATTTGCTACTGCATTTGGACAATTTTTCCCCAGAAGTGTGAGCCAAAGATCCCTCAGCTGACATTTGTGAGGACTCTTTATTTTTTTTTCATTCTGAAGTACAGAATCTCTTCTCCCTCTTTCTGTTTTTATTGCAACCTTTACATGGGAATTCTGTCATTGCATTTCAAACGAGCTCAGGCAGAGCTCAGCTCAGAACACTTCCATCCCCATCACCGGCCAGAAATGCCAGCATTATAAATCATGCCCCAAGTGGCTTCTGCCCTTTCCCAGCTCACCCAAGCCAGAGATACAATAATAGTTGATCTGAAATAAGAAGAAATTTTAATTTCAAAGCTCCACTGACATTCACCAAGTGCTTTCAAAGTTTCTATCAACAGAATGTACTGCTTCCAATTCCAGTTGGAATGAAGATGGTGCAAGTTTTTCTCTCAACCTCATGGCCTAGTTTACCTCAATAACACTATTATCTGTTAAATATTAATGCATTTCTGTGAATTAAGAGCAGTTCAACGGGCACCTGCAGATGCACCACTTCTTACTTTTTTAATTGGTATTGTTGTAGGTGGACCAAGTAATAGAAAGCTGACATTTCCAAATACCAAACAAGAAAAGCCCAGGAGAATGTACTGAGAGCTCATGATAAGCTTTCCCTACAGAGACATGCTGTCCTTCAGCACTGCTCCTAAAGCTTCACCAAGCTCCAAGCTACTTTTGTACATATAAAAATGATTTAAAACCATTCAGAAGAGGATTGCCCCTCACACCCGAGTACACTCCCCACAGCAGCAGCTCGATGGACTAAGGATGTGCCCAAGAGTTGGCCCAACTGCACAAGGCAGCAGAGCAGCACTTCCCAGGGTGCCACAGACTCCCAGCCCCACACATCCCACCAGGAAGGGAGCTCTGGGCAGTGCTGGAAGGTGATGGCAGCTCCAGCAGCATCCCAGGGGCTGGAGCTGTGCTCACAGTGCTCGCCAGCCCCAGCCCTCTCCCTACACCTGCACAGACACAGTGCAGGGGCATGGGGCTGCAGGTGCCTGGAAAGGAGACACATGTGAGCCTGATGCCTGCCTGAAGGAACAGCAAATAAATGCTATTTAATGTTCCATGCAGCCTATACAGTACATGGCAAGCCAACAAGTCCTTTTTATTTTTATTCTTTGCTCTTGCTCTGAGGCCTCTACCATTCATAGCTTCTATAAATTTGTTACTTTTGATATCAGTGACTGGTAATACAATTCCCAGAGGAATAACATCAATAACCTTCAAAACACTTTCATAATGTTGCCTTTGATAGTCTTGCAGCACGTTTGTTCCTATGGCAAAACCCTTATGACACTGCTATACAGCACACAGGTTATTCACTGAAGGTTTTGTTGTGCCTGGATAACCCTTCCAGACATGAGTAACCCCAGTGCCAGGGAATCCAAAGCTCTCCTCCTTTTGGAGTCCAACTTTACTTTTGCATTGCATATGAGAGCTCAAAGTGGAGGGTCCAAACAAAAGCTGCATAAAAGCTAAGCAGCATGAGGCTGTGCCCAGAGGAAGAGATGGGCAGGTACCAGGGACACCCCAAAGTGCCATATCAAGGACATGCCTCCCTCCATTCTCCCTACAGCTGCTGGCTGTGACTCACTAGCCATGGTGCCCTGAAAAGGATTCACAGCAGCCAGCTGGGAACTGAGGCAGCACTTTAAACAGGAGACATCAAATCCTAAAGCAAAAAGGGAGTATCAGACTTGAATTTCTTCTGAACTGCAAGAAAAAGATTACTAGACAACCTTCTTTCTTCTTCACTACCACTCAGCATACAATGGGATTAACAAACAGGGATTAGCATCTCAGCACTCCTGCTGCAGGCAGCCCAGCTCTCTGAGCCTCCTCCACATACATGTGGAGACTCCCATGTGGATGCCTTGGAATCTTAAAAGGAAATGTGACCCCCAACAGTGCTGCTGTGTAGCTCAGAGGGGCTTCTCTGACCTGCTGATAAGAGTGGAATTACCTCCTTATCAGACCTTTCCAAGGACTCTGACTCCTTTCTGGCCATGTAGGCATTCAGGTTTCTCTTGGGGAGATCTGACAAATGGATTTTGTTTCTCTGTTTCACTATGTCAGAGCAAGCACAGAAGCACCCCCAGGGTGCACAAACAGCTGTGGTCAGTGCCAGCACAACTGTGAACTCAAGGGAGGGGCACTCATTCCTTCTTGGCTCCTTTTTGCCCCAAATCAGGTGGTTTTTTCACAAACTAAGAGCGAAGAATGGTAAATTGGACAGTGAGCCCATCCTGCCTCGAACTGCCAAGTCAGAGCAAGCGACCTGGCTGCTAAGGGAGATGTTATCAGGGATGAGCAGAAGTTGCTACAGCCCAGCTACAGCAAAGCAAACTGCCCTTCAGCCCAATCCATCAGTCTCAGATTCACTGCACAGGAGCAGCCTGGCAATCTCCCAGCACATGACAGTGCCCTGATAACCTCCAAAGCTGTGTCATTTAAGCAGAGAAAGGTGAGCTTTGTTTAGCCCTTGGGCTCAGGCTGAGCTGATGACAGATGCCAACACTTCATCCAATTAGATTTTTAAGTAGTGAGCACAAATTTATCAGGCGAGCATTTGGAGATGTGGCACATGAGAGTTATCAATTTCTTTGGTAACTCCATAGCTGCATCTCTCCTGGAGAGTCTCCCTCATCTTTTTATTTCACAGTATGCCCCAAGAAAAAGAGTGAAGTTCTGGCAATGCCTTCTGAAGAATACAACAAATAGCAATGCAGTTGCTGTTAAATGCAGAAATTCCCTCCCCTTTTTATTTTTTAAATCTACTTGCCAAATGTGACTATGAAACTGAGATATTTTATACACTAAATGCTGCTGCCTGTGGTGTACATTCACATCAGCAAGAGAAAAGAACACACAACGCCTATGACACTGCATGCCTCACAAAATACAAAAAGGCAGGAAAGCTTCTGAATTTCAGTAACAGATGCAGACTATTACACGCAGCCAGTCGTTGCTCATTTCACTCTCAGCTACTTGACCCAGCTACATACACTGGTATCTTCTGAGACATCCCAAAAAAGCAGCAGTAGTTGGAACATCCAGTGCCAGACATGGGAATATTAAAGTTTAACATGGGCACTTTTAAGTTGGTAAATGCTCAGCAAAGTAAGCACAGATCAAAGGGGTTTCTGAGCTTAGGCATCAATGCATCTCAAGAAGCATCTAAGAGAGAGGTAACACTGAGGAACGAAGAGCTTATGACAAGAGTCCTTGAAACCCCAGAAACAGCAATACTCTGCACTATCCAGGCTCAAGAGTGCTCTGTGTATTTTCTAATTTACTGCTTTTTCCTTTTTTTTCCTGACTGCACAGAACATGGAAGAGGAATGGAGACCCTTCTTTTTGCTGTCCTTCAAACAAAGGACAGACCAGGTTTTGTCCTTCAGCTTGGATCTCTCAGATCTGAACTTCATCAGACACCATGAGAATTGATCTGAGGGTCTGTTGTTAAGTGTGCCACACATGACTGCTGGTAGGGCTGGTTTTGAGCAGAATATTGAGAGTCTTACATGCCCACTCACATTTTAGCCTTTGTACATATCCCACACAGGTTTTCTGCCTTTTATTCCCCCAGTAAAGACTGCCTGTTTGAGTCAGAGACCCTGCCCAGGTGCCTCCTCTTTGTTGCTGGAGACAAGTGACTTCACTCATCCAGCCACAGATTGCTTCTCTCTGATACTGCTGGAATGGAGAGCTGGTGCTCACTCAGCAACAGCATGATTTGAGGTGACTGCAGTTGTGCCTTTGCAAACCACTCAACGATGAAGATTTTCATCTTGGCACAGACACAGGAGCTGCAGCTGCCTTCTCCCCTTCATCAGGAACATTTCTATTGCCATCAGAGGCATTTCCGTCACCTGCCACAGCTGCAGAGAGCGAGGAAACGTCAGCTACAGCAGGAATTCAAGGCACCAGGATTCCCCACTTTATTCCTCCTCACTCTCAGAAGGACACACACCAGAAGTGCAGGTGCTCTGTGCAGGGCTGGACACTCTCACTGTATCTGCCAGGACCAGCAGTGCCCACTGCCCCTGTGAGGTGGTGACAGCACTGCCATCCTTCCTCCACCACGTGTTCAGAGCCAGAGATGGAGCAGGGAACAGCCAAGGGGATTCTGTTCTCATTACACATGAACAGCTGATGATGCTGTTCCCAAACCCTGGCACTGAACAACAGCACTGCCCATCCCAGGGAGCTGAGATGATGTGAAAGCACAAGGGAGACCATGTCCTGCTGGGCCCCCTGAGGAACAGGTACCTCACATGCTATGTGCTGTCTGCCTGCCACACCAGGGAGCACTAAAGAACCTGTAAAGGAATATGTAATGAGATAACAGGCAACAAAACCAGCGTGGGTGAACACAGGGATTCCCTGCAGAGCCTCCTTTTAACTCTGTGCTGGGAAAACACTCTCTGAGGAATGCAGCAGCCCCCTCTTTAGGCAGAAACACCCTGCCAGAGGAGATCCTCCATCACCACTGTTTGGAACGCTCTCTTCTCCAGGTTTCCTGATGTTTTGGTGTTATGTCACAAATGTTTCAGCTGGCTCAGTACTGCAAGAACCTGGAAAACATCACAAAAATCTTTCATCCCAACTTGCTCACACAATTTGGAAATGACTGGAGCAACCATCATGCCTAAGGAGATTAGACCCTGTTTGCTGAAAACCAAAGCCCATCCCTGCCACACCAGAAGCTGCAGCAGGACAGGTGAAATGCCCAAACTGCAGTTTGGTTGATATGGGGATGGTAACAACAGCAGAGCCCAGAGCTTGAAGGCACGTTCCCAGCAACAGAGCAAACTCCCCACAATGTTCACTGTGTCCTCAAGTCATTCTGTTTTATAGATAGAGACACAAGGAAAAAATGAAATCTAAAAAGCGTTGTCAACTTGAATGATTTTTCAGGTTCTTGTCACTAAACAACCATCATCCCTCAGAGCATACGAAAAGCAATAAACCCAATAGAGCTAATAAAGGAAAACTGTGTGGAGCTTGACAGATCTGGCTGTCCCTGGCATGTGACAGCCAATTTTCCAAGCAGGCAAATTGAAGCTGCAGCAAACTTGTACACAGGATAAGTGAGACCCTGACAAAAACAGCACCGAGTCCTGTTTTTTAACACTGTTAAGTTCTGCTAAAAAAAGGTCCATTTTGAAAGAACATTCAAAATGTTCTGCAAAATACATTTGTGGCCAATGTAAAAACTGCCCAGTAATTGCTGTTTACCATCTCACCTCTGCTGAGCATCAGCACAAACCCAGTGGTCTGTTACACACATAAAGGGACACACCTCACCTTGTTAACACTGCCTGTCCTCTCTGGCTGTGCCAGCCCAGCCACCCCCCATTACCTGTGCTTCTCTGAATGCTGAAAACCCATCAGAAACTGTAGATTCCTCTAAAAGCTGGAATTCCTCAGGCTGTGTGGCAAGCCTGCACAGAAAGGTTTACAGGGAGAGTCTGTGACCAAACCAAGACCTAATTTACCCAAGAACCCATTAACATTTCCTCTGTGTACTCACTGAATGAAGATGCTTTTGAAGCCACTTATTTACCAATAAATTGCAATGGTCTGGAATCATTAGCAACAAAGTAAATTGTTTTAATTGATCTGAACTTTTTTGCAATGCGGGAACTTCCTTCCTGTGTAATTGTACTTTCTAAAAGACTGAAACAGCAAATGAAAGCTCTCTTGGAGCTTTGTGTCTGTAAAGTGCTCCCTATTCTGAAAGGCTGAAATTATAGAAAATAAGAAATCAACAACTCTTCCATTTTTAGAACCTTGAATCTGCTTCATGAACTTTATAAGGGGTCAAGGAGTTTTCTGTGTGGAGGGACACACCACAAGCCACACACAGACAGCTCATGTAGGAGCTCTTGCTGCACTGTCCAAAATCAGTATTACAGAAACACAGAATATTCAAGGACTTTATTATTTTTTTAGGGATTGGAGAAGATGAAGACTACGCAGAGTTAAGCAACTGCAGCTCATTTGGTGTAACTTCAGACAAAATCAAAGGGGCAGAGGTCCTGTTAAAAAAGACTCAGGCCCTGAGTAATGGCAGCCTCTGCAAACAGAAGCAAGGCTGCAATCCAAAACAAACACGGTGCACTGCCATCAGGTATAAATACATTTCTATTCAAATTAGTTGGGGGCGTTCAGAGGAAATATTCAATTTATAAGTAGAATATAAATGGCATCTTTCAAAATCAGAGTTTTCAGCACAGATTAGCTCTCCATCCCCATTGCTGCTGAGAGGGCTAATCACCAGCCTGAATCAGTTCTTCAGCTGAACCTGACACTAGAAATAACATATAATTACACTTATTAATTCTGCTGAAAACATACATTGTTTTGCTATAGAATGTAAACATAATAAGGTGAAAGTGTGTTACAAATAGAAAAAGCTGTGCTGTTCAGAAAAACCCGCTCAGGTGCTACAGGCATTGGAGTGACTTCATTTATTAAAAGAGCAGCACTGATTCCCACAGCTGCCTCCTGACTTCTGAGGGGAAAAAAAAAAAGCAGGCAAAAACTGGTGGATATATGACCCAGGAGTATAGCTGCAGCCTAATAAAGGCATCCAATTATTTATATATACATCAGAATAAAATTAAATGGAACAATAAAAAAGGGCTGCTTCAAACAGCAGCAGTGCTGCACAGCACCTGCACACTGAAGGGCCTGATGTGGCCAAAGGACCCTGGGTTCAAACAGGGGGCTGGCACAGAGGGAGCTCAAGGGAGAGGCAGGGAGGAAACAGAAGGAACTCACTCCATCTCCTGGGACTGAGGCACTAACAGCCAATAGAAGAAATATAAAAGGGCCCACAACACAAGGAAAAAAACCCCTAAAATTAGGAATTCCTCCTTGCACAGAATTACAGCAACAAAGCCTGGTAATTTTGCAGAAGACACCAGCATTAAGACAGAGCACTTAAAACCAAGGGACATGCCTTCCTCCTTAGCTGCATCTTGCTGTGTAGTGATTTGAGAAGCCACTGAAAGAAAATTGCTTGAGTTTCCATTTCAGAGCTGCACTTAACCAAATACTATCTGTCTTCAGACATATTGGCAAGGAAAAGTAGCAAATTACTTGTTTTTCCTGTAGCACCTAAAATCCCAACAGCCAGGGTGTCAGTCCTTGTCACCCACCACCTCCAGTGCCACCACACTGCTGTGACCACTCTCCCTGTGCGCTGCTCCCTCAGATTGGTGTTATTTTAATTTATTCACCATATTTTAATTGATTTATTTATAAACCCCCACCTACAGCAAAGCACCCACATCCCACAGGACAGCAGCATCAGCTCCATGGACTCAGCATTTCCCAGGACCCTTTTGCAGCATGGCAGGCCACGCTCTCATGAGCTAGCCTTGCCCTGGGATGGGGCAGCCCCCAGTACCTGGCTCCTGCAGAGCTGCAGGCAGCTCCTGGAGAGGAGCACCTGGGCTTTGCCTGATGATAAACGGAAGGGAAAGGCAAACACAAAGCTGCAGCTGAGTAAGGAACATTAAGTCTGACATGGGGAAGCTGTGATGCATTACTCAGCCTGATAAGTTTAATGTATAATTTAGAAAGATATCACCAAAATGGAAAAGAGAAGCTGTTAAGCAGCTCTGAAGGGTATTCGGCTCAGGCATCACACACAGTTAGTGTTCACAGGAAGCTGCTTGCCCCATGGCACAGAACAACCCCTTGCCCAATAACTTGATTTAGATGTGTCTCAGCACTGAAGCACTTCAGAAAGAACTCATTCCTTTCCATAGGCCAGATTTAGGCTTTTCACTGAGTATTAGGTATTCCCTCCCTGCTTGATAAGCAGAAGTCATCAGATGGGAAAGCCCTTCTCCAACTGCTGCTCAGAGTAATAGGCTCAACCAGGCAGTTTGAACCTTTTGACACCTTGGAAGTCACTAATAATCCCAAATTACACTAAAAACACCTTAGAGAATCCATCAGCAGAAATAAATTTAAAAAAAAAAAAACCAAAACAAAAAACCACTGCTCACATAACACATCAGTTATGATTTTTGTTTAAAAGAGTATAAATGACAGCCACATTGCCACAGTCCTTGGAAGAAATATTTATCTTGGGGGGAAAAAGAGCTTTGCTGGGGGTCTTAGGGACTCTTCTGCCCTTTTGGTTCACCAGGACATGCAGAGGAGGAATGCTGCAGCTACAGAAGGCTGTAGGCTGGTGAATGACAGCTCAGCACCTGCCTGACAGGGGAGGCATTGACAAGGAAAGGTCTAAGGATTTATTTGCCCTAAGTGTCCCCTGGAGCCCACATTTCAGAATTAATGACTTCTGATGCTGCTCATGTGATCACCAGAAGGCCTATGGAAAATATTTTGATGATGAGAGATGCCATTTGTTGAAAGGATGAATATGAAGAGCAGAGGGAGGACACCCCAGGACACCCCCAGCACAGAGCAGACCCCTGACACTGTGACACCAAGGATGGGACAGTGCAGGGGTCCCACCCCACACAGGCCCACAACAGCACCTGCTCCAGGCCAGCACCTCTGTCTGCTCAGCACCACTGGCAGGATTCCAGCATTGCTGATGAATCTTTAGCTGCTGACTTGAATTATCTCTGCACAGCTCACTGCAGGGAGCTCAGTCAGGTCTCCATGGATGCCCCAACCTCACACAGAAAACCATCACCCTAACTGGGGAGGACTGGCAGGCTGTGTTGGGAGCACAGTGCCTGCCCTTCAGTGCAAATCCAAACTGTCCCACCAGGATGCTCCTCCACACATCCACGTCACGGCTGCCATGGGCCCTGACAGGTGAATCTCAAGCAAAGTAGAAATGATGGGTGGCAGCAGGTTAGACATGAGACAGGAAGGAAATTCATCTAGAGAGCCCAAGCAGCATTGTGGCACAGGAGGGAAGAAGGTCACACAGCAGGACACTGACAAAAAGCTGTGAAGGGCCCCAGAAGTGCAGGCAGTCCCTGAAAGGTCTGAGTTTTGATGTCCCTTCTGGCAGTCCCCCTAACAAGGTTGCTTATTATTTCCCTGGATTCTCTCACCATCCACACATTTTCATTCCATGTTTGAGTTTACCACACTCGAGAAGGGAATGACATCTTGCAGCAGTGTCACTGTATTTCTTTTCCTTAAATCAGATTTAACTTGTGTTGCTCTTTAGCAAAATTCATTGTCCTCTTATTCAGTACTACCAGATAAAAAGGACAGAACTGTCTTATCTACAATTTTGGGAACAATTCCTCATCTGACACAGTGTTTGTACAACACTGCCATTTGTCTTTCCCTAGTCTGTTAATATTGACCTTTTCTATTTCCTTTAAACAGGACCTTTCCAGAAGTGATCTCTCCCCATCCAGCCCCTGTTGAACCATCCAGCACCACCCGCAGCATCTCGGGCTGTGGCACAGGATTAGGTTGCACTTGGTTTTATCCAATCCCTCTGTTCTTTATTTTTATATCAACTTTTTGCTCTTGACTTCAATTCCATATTAAGAGAAACACTGACAAGCCATGACTCCCTCTAATGACATCCTAACCACCCCCCAAGTGCCTGCAGGACTCAGAAACAGCTTTCCTATTCTGTCCCTGTTTCCCAGCTCCATTAAAAATACACATTATAGAAGGTTTTGATTCTTGCTGGCTCATTATCCAGAGCACCCTGTGCTCTAACAGCTGTCTGACCAATTCCAGTGACATTCCCATCCCAGTGGCATGGCTTTTCTGGCTTCCCACTCCCAGCAAAGGGGGAGATGCTTTTCAGGACACATTGTCACTGCAACTGCTCCAGGAATTGCTTTATCACACATATATTTTAAACTCTTGACAACACTCACACAGAGATAAGGGAAAAGGAACTTGGGCCACAGTTTTATAACATTTTCCCTATTTCTAGTGGTTTATCTCCAGAAAATATCAGTGTGTCTCCCAAATCCTTACAAATCAGTGCAGCTGGCAATATCAGCCTCTCCGACCTCAGTCAATTCTGCCTGCAATGATTCACTCAGAATAATCAGCTCAAAAAGGGAGCCCTTCTCCCAAAAGCCTCCAGCACTCCAACCACCAGGCACCCAGCTCTGCAGTGAGACCAGAATTTCTTGGGATGATGTGCTGCTGTTTACTCAGAGCAACAAGCGTGCCAGCACCTGCCACACAACGACCTTTGACATGCAGAACAGCAGAGTGGGATCCCAAATTTCCTTCCTTTCAGAGGTTACAGTGTGGGGGGAATGAAGGTGTGATGAGTGTCACATCACTGCACCAGCCATGGGCCACCAAGCACCTGGAAGGAAGGTGCTGGTGGCTGCTCCAAGAAGCTGTCACAGACCAAAGTCGAGGCAGATCATGCAATACATGAAAAAGGGGCCTGGGACAGAGAGATACCAAGCACACAGGCAATCCCAGCCAAATCATTTAAAAGCACACAGTTGGATCCTGTGATTCTGTACACAGCAGGGAGCAACTGGCCCCTGGCCACCCAGACATCCTGCAGCTGAGCAGGACCAGCACCTGGTGATGTGTATAATCCCTGGCATGCTATGAATGCCTATGCTCCCTCTGGATATGAAGGAACTAATCCTTGGGAGGGCTTGGTGCAGCTCTGCAAGGAGCTGGTTTACTCTGCATGGAGCAGGACCAGCAGTGCTCATGAGCCAGAGCAATCTGAAGCTGCACTTTGGTGGGGTTTTTTTTAACAAGCACAGACTGTGCCCACAAAATCTGACATAATTTGAGTTCAGAGATGCAATAAAAAATAGCACTCCCTTTCCAGAGCTTTTAGACTCAAAAATCTCATCAAAAAGAAATGCAGGTCTATAAATTATGCAGCCCTACCCTGCCTATCACATTCAGCTGATGCGTAGAGTCTCTTCACTTTCTCAGTGGGTTTGAATTACAAGAGTTGGTAAAAATGCTGAGGTCTCCTGCCTCAGGCTGTGGGAGGGCAGCCCTGTGCTGGGCTGCTGCCTGAGCTGCTGAATAATCTCATAGCCAAAGACAATGATTGCTTTTGCTGCAAATGCTCCTGAACGAAAGGTAATCTGGCTCAGAGGGGCAACCACACTTGGGGAGGAAAATCCCAGCCAAAGCATCCTCCTCACACTGGACAGCAGCTTTCCCTGAAGGACACTGGCCCCAGAAGCACAGCAGGGAACACCTGTGGCAGTGCTGGGCACTTCCTGTGCTACCTGTGCTCACACACAAGCAGAACAGTGCAGCACTTTTCACCATAGTCAGATCTTGGCACAGCATGCCATGAAAGACTTTCAGCATTGCCAGTGTGCTGAATTTAGCAGAGAAGGGAGCTGGGGAGATGGGATTCCTACAGACAAAAATAGAAAGTTTTAAAGCTGCAGCAAAGAGAAAGACTGCTGGAACATGGAGTCCTCTAGCAGCATCCAGCCAAGCAGCAAGAACCAAAAGGAAACCTATAAATAATATAGAGCAGATCTGCTCTGATCCACTAACCTACTTCAGGACAGGTTTACAGTGAAGAATAAAAAGAATTTAAGCTTGATTGTGGTGATTTAGAACATGTACAGTGTTGATGTATATTCCTTGCCCTGGTTTCTCAGCTGGAATTAAACCAGATCACTAACTCCATGCACAAGGAAAGCAGTCTGTGTTCTCTGGTTCTGTTTTTGGAGAGGAGAGGGGAGGGAGTGCCTTGCACTGCCAGCTCAATGTGCTGTGGGGCTGCTCTGTGCTCTGCTGGTGGCCTGGAGCTTTGCCCTTGGGGCAAGCAAGATCCCAGATGCTGTGAGGAAAGCACAGCAGGATTAGAGCACCCTCATGGGAAAGGAAAGCAAACACATGGATGTCACCATTTATCAGAGCTGTCCTGGGACATGCAGCATGTGCAATACTTGTGTACTGACAGGACACAACATCATAGAACATGGGTGGTTAATTGCCACTGTGGAATGTTTGTTGATGGTGGGTGAATGGAGGCACTAAAAGTGAGCCCTGCTTTCCTACAGGGTGCATGGCAAGACTGTCAGCAAACCCAGGGAACAGTCTTAACTTTAATTAAATAATGGCAAGTTGTAATGTCCTTTATGTCTAGATTGAATACAGCAAAATGGTGACATGTAACTTTACAGGCATTGCTGGATGCATGGGACCCCTCAGTCTTGTGTTACAACCTCCTGCCCTCCCCTGCCCTGAGACACCTGAATGAGGTGCTGGATGCCATTTCATCACTGGCTAAAGAGTTCTTCAAAGAACATCTCCATGTTGACAGCACCTCTGGCCCAGGGCCTCCTAAGCCTCTCTGTCTCCTTTTTCCATTCATCAGCACCATCTTAATTTCAAGCACACTCCCGGAGGCAGACAGAGCTATAAACAGCCTCCTACCTCATGGTCTCTGCTCTCTGGGAGCACACTGTCACTGGCACAGGCAGGGCAGCCAGCCCTGCTCCTCTGATGGTTGTGTGTGCTGTGCTTTGCCCAAGTGGGTTTCAGCAATGCCTTCCATGTGTGAGGAACATCCACCCAGAGCAGGGCTGGGGCCTGCATGCACACCGACTCCACCAGGAAACCTCAGCATGACTGGCACTTGCACAAACTTTAAAGACTATTAATTACTGTTACTTTCCTGAAAACGCTTTGAAAAATAATTGTGAACATGATTTGGGCTTAATGAGCAAACGTGTTTGTGCTTTTGACATAGGCACAGTTTAGACAAGTGGATTGATAGCCTGTAATCTGCTAATTTATTATTCCAGACTCCACTGATGTTCTTAGAGTCCTACTCTTCCTATTTTCCATCTATTTCCATTTCCTTTTGACCCAAAGGAGATAATCCAATTTTGCAGGTATATGTTCCCATTTTGCCAGTCTTTTACAGAATTCACAGAATGACCAGGAAGAGACCTTCAAGATCATCAAACCCATGCCCCAACACCTCAACTCAACCCTGGCACCCAGTGCCACATCCAGGCTTTGTTAAACACACCCAGGGATGGTGACTCCACCACCTCACCGGGCAGCCATTCCAGAACTTTATCACCTTTCTGTAAAAAACTTTTTCTTGATATCCAACCTGTATTTGCCTTGGTGCAGCTTGAGACTGTGTCCTGTGGTTCTGTCAGTGCTGCCTGGAGAAAGAGCCCAACCCCACCTGGCCACAGCCACCTTTCAGGAGTTGTAGAGAGTGACAAGGTCACCCTTGAGTCTCCTTTTCTCCAGGCTGAACACCCCCAGCTCCCTCAGCCATTCCTCACAGGGTTTGTGTTCCCAGCCCCTCTCCAGCCTCGTTGCCTCCTCTGGACGTGCTCGAGGTCTCAGCGTCCTCCCCAAACCGAGGGCCCAGAACTGGACCCAGCACTCGAGGTGAGGCTTCACCAGTGCTGAGTACAGGGGAAGAACAATCTCCCTGCTCCTGCTGGCTGTATTTTTCCTGACAGAGTGGAAGCAGACACCACTGTTTGGGTAGGGGGTGCTTGTCAGTGCCACCAGAGCAGCTCTCACAGTGCCAGTGCCTGTTGCTTCGTGAGGGGTAACACCAAGCTCCTCTCAGAACCTTTAGTGGTTCCCACCTGCAGCAAACCAACTCTGAGACTTTTACTGCTCCAACCAGCCAAGAGGAAGCCAGCAGGCAAAGGATCAGGACCAGCCCTCAGACCAGCCCTCCTGTCCCTAAAGCTCAAACCTACTCTGCAAAGCAAGGCTTGGGCACCTGGCAAGCAGTGCCTTGGGAAGCCACACGCTGCTGCCACTGAGCTCTCATGCACTTTTGTACAAGTAAGCCTGCTGTGTTTTGCCTACATGACATGCAAATTCACACTTCTGTGTGGGTAGATAATTTCCATAAAAGATTTCCAGTGATCACGCACAAAGTCTGGCACTTAGAACAGGTTCCTGCCCTGTGTCAGCACCTGAATTTTTTTTTTGTTTGTTTTTTGGGGTTTTTTTGGAGGATCCCAGTATGGCACCCACAGCCCACCCTGAGAACAGCACAACCAAACAAATCCAGCACACCTCAAAGCCAAGCAGCACTTCATGGAAAACAAAAAGAGCTGAATTTTAGCTCTGTGCTCCTGGATTTTTCTGATTAGAGAAGCCCATGCTAAACACTTTTAAAAGCTCTTCTGGCCCCAGGTAATTCCTGGCATAATGTCCTTCCCAGTAAATTGGTTTTGGGGGCGGGGGACTTGGTGCACACTAATTCCCTGTGTTTTGCTGCCAGGTCTGTGACAAAGAACTGCTCCATTGTTCCAGAGTAAGGTAATCTCTTGCTCTCAATCAAACACAAAATCACAAAAATACATTCCCCCCTTAATTCAGTTGAAACCCTGAGCTGTTCCCCAGGTAATTAATAATGTTTGCAAATGTGCCTCCTTTGAAGGAATATTATCATAGTTTAGGTGACAAGCTCAGACTTGGATTCCTCTTTATAATTCCTAACATCTACTCAGGCAGCATTAATTGGATTCAAAGCAATTACAAAGGAGCTGGATTGGCCACTTTATATCAAATTCCTGAAGAAATTTTGCTTTGGGCTGCTGTGCTGTTTCTCAGCTTCTCCCCCTCCAGGGCACTGGGCAGGTCATGCCTGGGCTCAGCAGAGCAGGGCAGCTGAATTTACTGACTGCAGAGCAGTGCCTGTGGTGTGAGGTTTATTATTACATGAGGAAGGACCATGAGATGGAGACTGGTCACCTGAGGCCATGGTGGGTCACCCCACCTTGCCGGGGCACTGTGCCACATTTGAGAGAAATCCCTTGGCCTGGAAGGCCCCAAAGTCTCTGTGGACACCCCAGGAACAGATGTGGCTCCAGAAGAGAAAAAACCAAAAAGGGATGTCTGTGTCTGTGCAGTGCTGACCCATCTCCCTGGGCTCAAAAGAGGAAGTTTCTTGGCTGTTTCATCCTGCACAGACCCACGCATGCAGACAAGCAAAATAAACTGAACCCAAGGGCCTGATGGAGGCATGCCGAGGAAGTGTCTCGAGCAAAAACTGCTGAGAAGGGCCTAACACTGGAAAAACACCAGTGTGATTCACTTATTTCATAATCATTTAAGATATCCAATACATAATTCAACAGAATTTGAGGATCCTGGCTGGAAACAGGACCAAGCAGCCAAGCTTGGTCTCATAAACTCTGCTGTAGAATCTCTGGCTGGTTGAACATGTTCGGGTTTTTTTTCCTGCAAAATATAAGCTTTAAATTTAATTCCCTTATATGTAAACAAGATGCACCATTTTGCTCAGGAGTATTTTCTCATGAGAGACTACCAAACAACAGAGATTATTTTAACAGCAAGTCCAACACAAAGTCCACTTACTCCCAGACCTGATGGGCAAGCCATGCTGCCGGCCCTGGCAGGGCGACCTAGATCCTGAACGTCTTCCAGGAAAGGGCTGAGACTGACCCAGTGCATGGGATGGGGATGAGGGCTGGAAGAAAGCACAAAGCAATCCTTGAGGGGGCAAGGGTCCAGGGCTGCTCCTGGGGTCCCTGCCAAGAGGGCTGCCCACCCAAGGCAAAGCAGACAAAGTCTTGGGCACACCAGCAGGAACCCCAAAGAGCAGAAGGGCTGTCAGGAGGATGAGGAAGAAATGGCTGGGATCAGAGGTGCCAGTGAATCTGCCAGGGATGGAGCAGAGCAACCTTGAAAGGTGCCAGAGCAGAACCAGAGGCTCACACAAGGAACCAGGGGCACAGGGGCCTGAGGTCATGGCAGTAAGACAGCATTAAGCCCAAGGAATTGCAAAATGATTTGGTGAGACGTTTGCACCACTCTTTTTGTTGAAGCAGAGCAAGTTAAGCCCAACTCTGAGCCATGCTGATGACTTTCAAAATTTTAATACACTGACTCTAATATCAGCACTCCAATTATCCCTGGAAACATACAAAAAATCCACGTTTTGCAGTGGTTCCCAGTCACATTGTGTGCCTGTGGAGGAGGCATCTGCAGAACCTCCTCAATAGAGTTAATGGGCTGCTCTGCCAGAGTGTATTTAGAATTCCAGGCAGCACCAATTTAGTTTTAATGGGCACAAATTCAATTCCAATGGCTAAAGTATGCAAATAACAAATAAAAGGGAACCACTGCTCCAGCAGCTGCTGGAGAGAAAATGAACGGGCGCCCAGCTGCCCACCTTGCCCCGAGCTGCTCTCTCCTCAGCCCATCATCTCCAGCAGAAGCAGCCCTGCGGTCACACAGGCAGCTGGCAGGGACAGGGCTCGCCCCCATACTGCCAGCTGATGTATTTATTTGCCAATGAGTGCAGAAATGACACTAAAGGACCCTCAATAATACCAAGCCTCATTAAATTTTAATCAGGGCAGCCTCACGCTCCCTCTTTAAACACCAAGGCGTTGCAAGGGAGGGGATGCAATGAGGAGCCTCCAATGGGGCAGGAGAACACCTTGGGAAGGGCCTTCCCAAAGCACCATCACTGCAACTCTGCCCACCTGACCTGGAGGAGACGGGCTGCTGCTGTGAGATGTGGCACTGGCATCACTCTGACCCTCCTGCTTCATCACACCACTGCCCCTCCTCTCAGGGGATCCCACACGAGAGGCAGGTCTGTCCTACAGGGTCTTACAGGAACCAGCAGAGTTGGATTTCTGCTTTGAGCAATACCATAAAGGGTTTTGGCTTCAAACTTGAGCTCTGAGCTGCAGCTGGGGCAGATTTTGTCAACACTCAACATGTGATCACCTCTGTACAACTCAGGAACAGCACTTCCCAACTGGGAGCCATTGGCACTGGGATTCACTTATGGGGAAGCTGCACATTTTCATCTGTACACAACTGTGCCTTTAACCCAAGGGCTGGAAACACCTGAGAATACAGAGGTGGGTGAGTAAAAAATCCTTTCCTCTCTAAATATCATACTGGCACAACATGGTGGATGCAACACACTCAGTGACTCACACTCTTGAAGGTGGCTTCATTGGTTGTCATGGGGAGGAGGTAAAAAATAAAGACATTAGAGAGAACTAACAAGCTGAGAACAGACCACAGGAACAAACACCTGGCACACCCCAAGCTGTTCTTCAGCTTGAGCACAGGTTGGGTACCAGAAAGGAGCTGGAAAAGGCCAAGTCTCAGGTTTGCTACAGCACAACATGCCGGAGCAGCTGAGGAAACCTGTCAGGAGTTCCATGGTACCAACCAAAGATCCAGTTTCCCCAGCCTGGGGTCTCCTTTTTCACTCTGCTGTTAAAGAAGATGAACTCAGATTGAGTTATGTCATGCAGCTACACAGGAAAAGTGCTGAATTAAACAGCTTAGTAACTTTACACCCTCAAACCAGGGCAAAATACCATAAAACATACTGAGCAATGGCCACCTAATGTAGATTTCTTTCTTAAAAATGGCTAAGGCAGCAGAAACTAAACTAGGAAGGCAAGCACCTAGAGTTTATGTCCTCTGTAGCTGTGGCAGACCTGGTCCCTCTTTCAGCATCATCTCTGCAGCCTCTCCTGAGATCACAGTGGCTGCAAGGACACCAGAGGGAAACCAGATGTCAGCAGCTGGGAAACAGAGAAACCTAGCTTTATCCAGGGGAACTGAAGATGCTTCTCCCTGTTAATCACTTCAACCTGTATTTAGCAGGAAAAGGCTGCAGCAATTCTCTGACTCCCATCCTCTTCCTGCACTGACTGCTTGCTTCCCAGCCATGACAGTGAAAGACTGGCCAGGGCATTTGGATTCTGGAAATGCCAGCCCTGTTTGGCACCTGTGGGCACCCCCTGCTCTGCCCCAGGCAGCATCACTCACTGCTGATGCCCTGGGTCAAGCCATTCCTCCTCTGAACTGATTTACTCCTTGACAAAAGCTCATTTTGTCACCAGAGCAGCACCAGAAAAACACTGGTGGATGAAGGACTCTGCAAGGACACTCTCAGGGTGTTCACAGGAAGCTGCCAGGCCCAGGAAGGAGACAGCAGGGTGATGTACCACCGGGATGGAGGGATGCAAGTGTGGTATTCACATTCTCTGAACAGAGAGAGACATAATTCCCTCCCCCAGGATTTTTCCTGGGGAAGGCAGTGAGAAAGCTCAGAGAAAGAAGAAGGAAAACAATTCTTATAGCTACTTGCTGCTCCTGTTGTTTGGCACACGTGGAATGTGTTATGAAGATTGTTTACTAAAAGGGATTTGTTAATTGGACTCTGCTGATGGCTGTTTGGACTGATTGACCAATTGGGTAAAAGCTGTGTCGTGACTGTCAGAAAGGGTCATGGGTTTTTCTTTAGTATCTCCTTAGTATAATATAGTTATAATATAGGATATAACTATAGTTATATACTATAACTATATATATATATAATATATACTATTATATATGTAGTTATACTAAATTATAACTATATTATAGTTATACTATAACTATTATATTTAATATAATAGATATTAACTATATATTATTGTTATATTTATTATAATATATTAAACTATATATTATAACTATAGTTATAATATAGTATTAGTGTAATATAGTATAGCTTAATAAAGCATTTCTTCAGCCTTCTGAAATCACTGGAGTCACTGCACGTTATTCCCTGGATGAGGGTTGCTCTTCTACGACATGCAGGAATCTGCAGCACATGGCTGAGCATCTCCTGCCCCAGCCCAGAGACTCTTCCATGTGATCTGTAGCTCTGCTGTGCCAAAGCTGCTGGTTACAGCACAGAGGCACCCTTGCCTCTCCTGCGTGGCACTGCAGGGAAAAGGGCACACAGGGCTGTGATGGCATGACACAGCACAGCCTGACTGTTCAGGCCTGTTCTTGTGTGGGGTGACACTGTCCCCAGCAGTGTCCCCAGTGCTGCAGTGCCAGCACCGAGGGCCAAGCACAGGTGAGGCACAGCCCTTCTGCCCAGGGAAGGCAGCACCTGCGGGCACACGGGCGGGGCACGCTGCCAAGCACAGCACCCTCCTGCTCCAACAATCCTCCTCGCCCTGCCAACAAGCAAGGACTCCTGGAAGGATTTTTCCAGCAATTGCCTCAGCAGAGGTAGAAGGCATTAATATTGCTGTCTGCTCCCTGCAGGTGCACTGAGCCTTGTGCTGCCCATATGCTGCACTGCTCCCATCAGAGGAACAGCAGCATGCTCCCGCCGCGGCTTACAGGCACTCTCACGTGTTTCAAGATGGGGTTTTCCCTTAAAAAAAAAAGAGATTTCAAAGTGGGAAGTGGTTTCTAGGAATCTCTCCAGTTTGGCACTGAAGGGCTGGCACTGAGGGCCCACAGCTCCAGCATGCAGGAGCCTGCATCATGCTGCCTACCCCCGTTCCAGACCCAGCGATGCCCTGGCTGCTGTGCCGCAGCTGTCAGCCCAGGGCTGCCTCCTTCACTGCCCTTCCTTGGCCTGGCTGTACCTGGCTCTGTCTGTCAGCACAAGCTCATCAGGTAAGGAGCCACATGTAGGGATCAGGCTCTGGTAGCAGCAGCAAAACCAAGAAGTTTCTCCCTTCTGCTCCAGGCGCAGCAAGCAACACTTCCTTGACCTCAGCTGCCATAAAGACTTATAGTGGGATTCACACACATTCACAGTATCACAACAGAAATGGAAATTGAGGTTAAATCATTAAAATGATGGACAGGAAGCCTGGGACCTCTTACTCCAGACACAAGGAACGCCCAGTGCAGGTGTTCCTCAGCCCATTCAAAGAATCCAAGCTGTGTTGTGCACCACATGCAGGCACCCCCTTCTGTCCCCTGTGACCTGAGCAGAGCCCTCCAGCACATTCCAGACACTCCCCTGGAGGAGTCCCAGGAGCAGCTACAGCTGGACATGTGCAGGTGACTGCCAGACACCCAGCACACCTCATCTGCCTCCTGCCATCAGGGTGGCACCCTTGGCTTGTCCCTTTGTCCAGTTACCCAGGACAGAATGAATGTGCCCTCTTTTACCAGTAAGGATAACAATTTGTGAGGTGCAAAGAGCTTTCTACGTCAGGAAATTGAATCTTATTCAAATTCAACAAAGATAATGAGAGCAGAAGAAATGCACATCATCAGGGCACAGCAGCCAGAGAATGGAGAGGGTGAGCCTGATCAATGGCTGCACTTACTGCAGCTGAAAAAAGGAGAGCCTGGGTCCTTTCAAACCTTGGGCTGCAAAATATAATTACAACACCATGGGATTATCACAATCAGACCTTTTTCAAAGACTGCATCTTGAGTACTTTATATCAGTGATTTCAGTTTAAATCTGAATTCACAATATGATTTCTATTTATAGGGTCACATTCTATTTTTGAGAAAAAGAGGAGTTTCTTTCAAAAGTAATACCTAGTGTGATGAAAGATGGTATTTCCAGAAGAATTAATCCCTAAAACTATGAGCACTGTTCACCTGAAATATAGTTTTATACATAATTGCTGCAAGATTGCCTTCCAATGGCAGAAGACCTCTTTAAAAAGTTCTTCAAATCATGGCAGTAACTCTGGACTTTTTATTGTAGCACATCTAATTTTGGAAAGCACCAACTACACTGGCAAATGCTAATACATCAAAGAAGAATAACATGTGCATTCTCCCCAGAAAGGAAGTACCCAGGAAAGCAGAAGGTCAATGCTCAAAGCATGGCTGAGAAGGCAAAACTGAGAGGGAGAACCCAGAAACACAGCAGCGTGCAAAGCCCATGTCCTGTCCCAGGGATTCTGAGCAAAGGGCCTGTCACACATCTGCTCATCTTCATCAGACAGGGAACCACTCACAGAGGAGCATTCCTGTCCCTCAGTGCTCCCCCAGCAAAGACACCTCGCTCCTTCCTTTTGGAGGCTGCTGTCCCCTTGGCTCTGGCTGTGACAGTGATATTTCACACTCCTAATATTGGAAACTGGCCCAGCATGACCCCTCTCTGCTGGCTGCACAGTCTCAGTCCCTCAGCAAGGACAGGGTCAGTGCTGCATGTGGGAGTAGTCACTTGGGGCTTCACATTTTCACACAGACCACAAGGAATAAATAGAAGAAAAATCAGCTATTGCTAATTACATCTTGATGTTCTCACCTTCAAGCTTTTAAATCACAAGTGACATTTCCAAATCAATCCTATTCTTTTTTGGAGAGTTTAACAAGAAACATTCAGTCTCCAAGAGCACTTGGATTTCTTTTTTCAGTAATTTGACAAGAACCCATTAAAATCTACTGGAGGTTGCTTTACCCCCCTCAGAGATAGTTTAGTCCAAGGGCTTTTTCACAGTTGCCTTTTGGTAAAAAATGTAAATGGAAACTCATTGTAACAGGGCAAGTACTGGTAATGAGCAGCTCTAAGATGCTAATCCAAGCATCCTTTCCATTCTGCACCTGATGCTGAGCTGTACCAGGAAGTGCTGAAGCACCTGGAGCAGCTTCAGCCCACAATGCAGGGCAAAGCATCTGATCTGTTTCCTGGAGTGAAAGCTGGGAATGCCTTCCTCCTCAGCCTAAGAGGAGAGTAACCTCTGGCTCCCATGTTTTCTCTTGTCAAGAAGGGAAATGTTCAGTTCCCCAGCAGGTTAAAGGTGCTTCCCATCAGGTCCTGCTGCAGCTTTTCCACTGGTGTTTGACTCAGTGCTGCACACTTCATTTATAATTCAGCTTTACAGAGCAGGGCTTAACTGAGGTTATTTAGCACTAATTTGGGCCTGCAGTTGAATAAAGCAACCATCTCCAGAAAAGGGGCAAACTTTTTCTAAAAAGACCTTCTGATTAGCAATATTTACCAGAGAAAATAATTGGGAGAGTCAACACCCTGTCTACAAGGAGATCAAAGTGCAGATACAGTCACAAATCATCAGCTGATTGTGAACTTTCTTTAATTGCTGCCAGTGGATCTCCAGCAATTAATTCCTTATCAGGATGCCCCCAGCTTTGTGCCTAGCCAAGGAACATACAAAGTGAGCATCAGCCACAGGATAATTATGGGATGAAACAGGCACCACTGTTCCTGCTCTGAGCCCTGGCACCCTTCAGCAGGAACAGCCTGTGTCGAGTCAGCTTCATTAGGTATTGTCTAGTGCCCCAATCCTCATTTGTTTGCATCAATAATACATTCAAAGGGTTTATCTAACTTGCAAATGTGAATTCATTTATTGGTCCCATAAGCAAGAAAGAGCTGTGACCAGAGAAGTGTTTCATGTTACAGGTTGGGCACTAAACTGGAATGACTTGCTGAAATTTCAACAATTACACCCTAACATAAATGTTTATATTAGTGTAATTTCCCTGTGCACATTGTAATAAGGAATTTTACCATAACATTGCCTGCAATTTCAAAGACACATATTCCTTATAAGAGTGGTGCAAACACGTGAACATTAGGAGATTTGTTTCTACAGTATTAACTTAGAAATAAAGTTAAGCAACAGAGTCAATAGAGTGCAATTTGCAGAGGCTTGGCAAACCACCTGTGTTGACCCTCAATTCCTCCTCGGAGTACCAGTATTTTTCTACCCAGCAAATTTCAATTATACTTGCCTTTTCTGATCTCACTTTTTACAATGACACATCCAACTTTGGTATTCCTAGTCAGTGAAAATGGTCCTCTCTGCATTTTCTGCCCTGGCTGTACAGTATGAAGCAATACTGAATGCTGCTGTTCCACCTGAGATTACAGGTGGCCCCACATCCTAGACTTTCTTCTTGCTATCTTGCTGAAAACTTGTGCAAGGATACAGCAAAACCTCTCAAAAATAGAAAAAGCTCAGAGAGAAAAAAACATCTGGGACTGGTAAGATTCAGATTCTGCCATTAACTGGATTACTCCCTATAAAAACTACCTAAAAATAGTGAAAAACCTGTCTGAAATGGCCACCACCCATAGCAAAAGCTCCCCGCCATTGCCACAGCTGTCACCAGCTCTCAGGAGCTTCTGAAAGCTTTTTTGTAGCAATGAGGCTTAAATGAAGATGGCAGGGCAATAATCTGCCATAACAACATGCTCAGAGGTTTCTGCCTGTTCATTGAGACATGGGAAAGCTCAGGGATGTTCTGCCACAAGGGTCAAAGTCCTCCAGGCCTTACTGGCTGCACATCAAAAAAAATCAACAGCTGCCATTTGCTTTAAGGAAAACAAACAGAGGAAGTGGGGACTAAGAGAAGATAAATTTCTCTGACAATTCGTGCATCACTGATGGCATTCCCTGTGTCAGCAGAGCTTTCTTCAGTACCTGCTTGGAGGGGCAGGAGGGGGCTCAGACAGTTCAATCTTGTTGGATTGAAAATTAATTCTCTGAGCTGGACAGCAGCACAGACCAAAAGCAGTGGCAGAGCCTGTGCTGGTGGGAGCCCATCACCCACATGGGCTGAGCAGAATTGTGATGTGATTCTCACTAAAGGGAGGACCAGTCCATGCCTTCCTTGAGGCAATTAAAAAGTGATTTGGGTCAGGCCAAGATGCCCAGCTTTGTGCTCCCACCTGCCAGAGCTGCTGGCTGGAGTGGATTTGTCCTGGAGTGGGTCTGGGTGACAGTGCTGGACACCTCCACACCCCAGGGTCACCTCAGTGAGATGCACCCATGGCAGCAGGACCCTGAGCTTTGGAAGATGCTGACTCACTCTCTTACCCACTACTTAACTCTCCCAGGCAGCAACACATTTGGGACTTTGGAATGAATTCTGATGATATTTCTGAATAATTATGAGAATCAGATGAAATACTGATTTAAAAAGAGGCCCCCCAAATTCAAATTAATCCCCAAAAAGATGGAGCAATAGCTCTATCCAGAGACAGAGCAAAATTTGCCTCCTCTATCTCCCCTTCTCCCACCATTTCAAACCCTTTGATTCCCCTCCAGGCTTCCAGCACATCAAACATTAAAGGACTAACGTTATTTTGAGCACACAACAACCCTAAAGTTCAAGATATTCTGCAGATGGATTTAAAAATCTTTTAATCCATTGTGAAGCCAAAATCCTGCCGTAAACACTCTCTGGCATGCTCCAGTTAGCTGCTCATGCAGAGAGAAAAAAACCCTTTCCAGCTTACTCTGCAGATGACCTTGCAGTCCCCCCATCCCATGTTTCATGAACCTCAGGGGACCAGCGAGGAATCAGATAAAAGGATTTCATTTATTTTTGTTGGCATTGTTTTATGAAGCTTTCATTTTATCGACACCTTAACTTCAAACCATTTTCAAACACCCAGCAAGGCACCAGAGATCAGCAGATATTCAAGGGACATGCTGAAGGTGTCTTGTCTTTGTTCCCATCAACTCTTCCTGTGAAGGGAACTCTATCTTGCACGTGGGCTGAGCTTTAACCTAAATACTGGTGGCCCCATGTTGCTGCTCTCCTGCTGTGCTATCCACGCCAGTGACACCCTTTGCTGAGGAATGAGCAGTGCTGGATAGCTAATTAAAGATCTGCAATTAAGCCTCACATGGTCCTGAAAGCTATTTTATCACAGGGCTAAACTCTGACCTCATTTCCCCAACAGAAGTCATAGCAAAAATTGTATCAGATGCTTTTGCCCAGCTTTTCAGACAAGTAGGTGGTGTCTCCTAACATGCTGCATGCTCACACATGCAATCTTTCTCCTGGCTTTTCAGGCAGGGAACATGGAAAATGCATGGCTGGTACTGCTGGAAATGGAAGGCAGCTGTTTTCCTAGGGGCTAGAGAGATGCTGAGGGTGCTGAGTGTGTGTGGGGTGATTACTGGCTACCTGCTTCCCACACCACAGTATGCAAACACCTCATTTAAGAGGCTCATATATCACCAGTCTCCCAAGCTCCTGCTGAGCATCCTCTGATCTGTTCTCCTCTGCATGACAGGAACTCAGGGATCTCTCTGGAAGGCAGGCAGGAGGTAAATTCATGACCTCTTGTTTCAGGAAGGGGAATGATTTTGTGTGACATACCTCCCTCCAGCACAGCCTTTGCTGGGTGATCAGGGATCCTTCTTTATCCCCAACAGACTGATTTCCCAATTAACAATACACTGCCAATCACTCAGATCAGTTAAATTCAACAAGGAAATACAAACGTTTTTAAAAACATCAGGTTCTTTTAACACCCCATCCCCTTCAAATACAAAACCATAAAGGCAAAGTGCTTCTGGGGCACCTGCTGCTGCTGCAGCACCTGCCCTGCTCAGCCCCCCAAGCCTCCCCAGGGGCTGACACCAGGGCACAGTGTCCTCCCCACGCTGGCAGCCCCAGCCCAGGCCCCTGTGACAGGCTCAGCTGGGGGCTGCCTCCTCTGCCAGTGTGTCCCCCTCTAGAGAGAGGGACACCACTGCTGGGTCTCACAGTTTCCTTCTGCTTTTGATTCACAGTTCAAGCTGCCATCCTCCTCCCCAGCAGCTCTGTCTGCATGTGTCTGTCTGTACAGCCACATCTGCCCTGTGTTTCTTCCACCTGGAATAGCCCTTGGACCAGTGCCCTCAGAGTTTTCTGAGGTCCATCAGAAAAAAACCAGAATGCTGAGCTTTGTTCCAAAAAGCCATCTAGGCCTTCTTAGAACTATATTCAGGTCCAGGAAGCTCCAGCTGAAACTCATACACAGCAAAATGCACTGGGTTTATCCTTGTTCCTAATGGGTATTTAGCCATTTAATAAATACAGTTGCTACTCAATGAAGTTATTGAAGCCTGAGGCATCTGGGAGCTCTTCCTGCAAATCTGGGACAAGGAGAACGAGAGGCCTTGCAAGGGATATCTGCTGGGAGGGTGGGTATGCTGCAAACCAGCAGAGAGGTCCCAGGGAAGGGCTCTCCTTACCTTGCACTTGACCATCACAGCCTCCCTGTCACTGTGTCACACATCAGTGCCAAAATAGCATCAGGAGAGTGCTCAGATAATGGTGCATTTACAATTATAATTGCTCATGTCCAGGAGTAATCCAGTTTAAGCCCTTTACCATCTCAAATATTTAGAGAAATCCTGCCAGCTGCCTGGAGGGAAGAAAGTTAGGAGCCCTGGGAGAGCACAACAGATTTTCATCTTTCCAGCCCTGACAGCCTTTCATACATAAATATTCTCTCAGCCTTGCTTCCCCCCTCTTCATGACAGAGCCACTGTCCTGCCTGCTGACTTGCAGTCCCAAGTCTCACTGCCTCCCAAATCTGGCCCCCACCCCACTGAGCCCCAAACCACCATAGCAGCCCTGCCCTGGCAGCATCCTCCAGAGAGAGGTTTCCATTTGGCTGGGATATGAATTTTTACTTTTCTTTTTCTTTTTTTTTTTTTTTTAGTAGGCAGCATGTGTACATCTCCTAGACTCCCTGATGCCAGGACTGGCAGGGTCATCAGCACAGCTGCCTCAAACCCACCCCCACCCCCACCAGCATCCCAGATGTGCAATTCCAGCAGTTTTCCTTCTTTCACAAAGGCCCCTCCTGCCATGTAGGATCTTTGGGCAGAGGCCCTGCAGGTTCCAAGAGCTGCAGAGCTCATTCTGTAAACTCCTCTCTTTTCCTGTTTTTCTAGCTTTTAAAGCCAGGGAATAGCAGTGCTCACACCAATCCTGCTGCCCAGCACAGTGACACAGATGGTGTATTCCAATCCTCAGCAGGGACCCTGGCCTAGCAGGACACATCTCCCCAAACACAGCACATTCCAGAGGGACAGTCCCAGAACAGCTCTCACTCTCTTGGTAACTACATTCACCATTCATACAGCAAACACACGAGCAAGTTTTCATTTTGCTGACTTGGGCCCTGTGAGTTCTGTCTCTTGTTGAGCTTTTATCTGCTGCAACTGCCTCAATGCAAGTGCAGTTAATAGGCTGTGACCAAATCACTGTGTGGCTGCTTCTCTGAGCTGCTTTGTCCTCTCACCAGAATCTCTCCTCTAAACCTCTGTCATTTCCCACCTTTAAAGCAAAAGGACCACGGCTGGCTGCACGTTAGCACTGCTCATCACAGAACTGAACAACGTCCCCACGTCCCCAGATCTGGACATTATTGCCCTGCAAGCCTTCTTCTCTCACCTTTTTTTATGCAAAAGCTTGCTTTTCAACTCAAACATGTGCTGACAGCTCTACTCATCTCTAATCACCATGTTCAGATTAATTTCTGTGACCAATGTTCATCAATATTTATTACCCTGCAAAACTTAACAAATCAAAGTGGTGATGAAACTTGCAGGTAATGATTTTATAATTCCTTTCAGATGATTGATAAAATATTGAATACTACTCCAAAGCAACCTCAAAGGGATGCTGCCAGAACTGTCATGACAAACTGATAAGCTTCCCATTAGCAAGGAAGTGGCAAGATCCACCAGTGGCTACTGGAAGCCACAGCCAATAGTCCTTGCACATGGAGTTGATGTTTATGTTTATGCTGAAGAAGACCACGGCTCCAGGTCAAATGCTTAATCCTCTCCCAGCCTGAGGTTCCCAGCAGGACAGACCTGTGTGTGAGGCAGGAATGTCCCACCTGGACCTGACAGTGACACACAGCATTGCCTCAATGAGGGACAGGACAATCTCTACAAGGAGCAACAGATGCTCTTGCAGACAGTAACTCCTGAGGGGTGGCAGAGCAGACCGTGGATATTCTCCACCTTTGAATCCATGCAGTGGATGCTCAGTGGGACCTGAGGCTCCTTCCAAGGACTGCTCCATGTTCCTGAAGCATGCTCACCCCAGGGACCATGCAAGATCTGGGCAGGAGAGCTGTGCAGGCCGTGAGGCTTTTTTTTAGCACTGCAGCTGGACACAAGCAGAATATTGAAAAATACATTTCCACATGCATCACTGAAATGACATCCAGCATTTCTCTACTTTGCATCACAACTCCCAGTCATCAGAGCACCAGTGACTCCCTGGTATGGGGGATTAGATTAAAAAATTATCATACTGGCTTCCTACACTTTCTCCGCTTGCCATCTAATGCTATTCTGGAGCCCAACAGGATGGAAAACCTTTGCATCTGATGAATGCAGACAGGCTGATATTAAGAACTGTGGCAGTTTTGTCAGCAAGAACCCATCAGGCCATCAATGCAATATTAAAGAGAGGACACTGGGAGCTCTCCTGAGCTTTTGTGTAAGCACAACCATGGCAGAGTGAATTGCCCCGTCAATATTGCACTGCCAAAGAGAACCATTCATCATTACTGCTTCAGACTGGTAGGATGGAGCACTGTCCAACTTGTAAATCTCAGACTCAATCACGGGTTGGGGTTGGAAGTGCACTCTGGAGATCACTCCATCCAACCCCCCTGCCAAGGCAGGGTCACTTGGAGAAGTGACACAGGAAAGCATCCAGATGAGTTTGGAATACCTCCAGGGAGAGACTTCACACCCTCCCTGAGAAGCTGTTCGAGTGCTCTGCCACCCTCCATGGAAAGAATCCTTCCTCATGTTGAGGTGGAATTTCTTGTGGTTTAGTTTATGGTCATTACTCCTTGTCCTGTCACTGGGCACCACTGAAAGCAGTCTGGCACCATTCTTTGACATCCACCTTTGAGACATTCATACTCATTAATGCAATACCCTCTTAGTCTTCTTTTCTCTAGACTAAACAGGTCCAGCTTCCTAAGCCTCAGGTCATAAGAGAGATGCTCCAGGCCCCTCATCATCTCTATGGGTGTCTGCCATCAGCCACGGTGACACGAGCAACCAGCACCAGGGAAGCTTTCTTGCATCTTTTCTCATCTCCTGATTTATGTAAGATATTTTCTTCACAATGGAGTTGCACTTTATTTTTTTTACAGAAGTGGCAGCATGACATCCCAAACTAAGTGAAAATGGCTTGGGAAAAGGATGTGCAGGCTGGCTTCAGCACATCACCTGTGGACCAGAGGGAGTGGCCATGAGCAGCCAAAGCCCCATCCCTCCTGCACCACCTCCTTCTCCCCCTTGCCATGGCAGTTTTTTTCACCAGGAAAACAACATTTGAGGTGCTGGCTCTGTGTGTGATGTAAGGAAAGTGGGGAGAAGCATTCATCAGCAAAACCCAAAACAGCCAGAAACATGGTGGGTTTGTCAGATGGGTCTGGTGAGCTGAACTCACGCCTCTCTCTCAGCAGACATTTATCTAAGTCAAAGATAACAGGTTGCCATGCAATGGCAAAAGGAGAACTGGTCTACATTCCACTGCTCCCTGCTGTGTTGTCAGGTGTGTGCTGGCACTGCTGGGGGAGAAGGGGGAGCAGGGAAGGTGCTCCATGGTAATGGGCTCCAAAGGGACCAGAAGGTATGGCACAGAGAGAGAGCCACTCTTCATCCTGGTGCACCTTCTGCTTCCTAGCAGGATGATGAAGAGCTTGCATACCTAGAGCTGGCTGAGATGTTGCTGCAATAAGAAGATCCTATGACTGTCCTTATAGTCCTGATTACAGAAAAACGTCCTACATAAAAGTGGAAAAGATTTGCCACCAGCAGCCTCCTCTTCACAGTCTCCATCCAAAAGCACCTTATGTATTACTACCCTCTTCCTTGCTTAACATTCCTACCAATTCCTCCAGGCCTGCCACTGTTATTCTGCATTATTTTTACACTCCTCTCCTGCAGCACCAGTTTAATGAGAGTGCAGCTTCAATTAATGTGTTCCCCAGAGGGAAAGGGTCAACCCACGTACGTGAGGAATTTCTGATCTGGTTACGCAGGAAGAGAGGGATCTCCTCTGACAACTTCTAACAGCACAGAAAAATTAATTCCCCTTTCCCACAGAAGTTTATAATGAGAAAGCCACAATATCAAATTGTTAATAATTTCACAGGCACAAATTAGTGTTGCTGAGTGAAATCTCACTCCTGTAACTTCACTTTTAATGAAAGGCCACAGATGTTGGACTGTATTTACATTACAACTTGAAAAATGTTTCATAGTTTAGACCTCATCTATGTGGTTCTATTAGCTCCATATCTGAGCTAATTTGCATACATTTTCCCTTGTACCCATTCCCAGTGGCCAGGACAGTTTCAGTGCCAAAACCCCAACAAATCTGACTGACCATATCCTCACACAAGCTCTTGTGCCCTGCTGCTGCTTTAGGCTGCTCAGAGCCCAGCACAGGTCCCACAGCTCCACTACGACAGCCATGGTTCACATGGATCCAGTCAGCTTCCAACTGACATGAACTTTTCATTTCATGAACTTTTTCAGTTAAATTACTTGTTTGGTCTGTCCTTAAATGCAACCAGAGGATTCCATTATTCCAAGTAAAATGAGTTTTCCTTTCCTACTTACATACTGAACTGATAGAAGTTAAAACCACTCTGCTGAAAACCATGAACTCAGCTTCTCTTTCATTCAGCTTGTGCAAACCTGAGGCAACGCTGATATTATTGCAGACATCATTTGCATAGGAAGAAATTTTTCTTTTGATTAAAGACAAAAAAGCCTTTCTATATTTCTTGGTCTGCCTGTGGTAGAGAACTGTGGCAGCTTCACCACTGTGCAGTTATCCAAAGGTCTGTGCAGTTACCCCAAGATCTGAGCCATCACACCAGCGGAGTTTGCAGAAAGTCTGCTGAATGCAGGAGTCAACCCCCTACTCTGCATCACCAGATGCACAAAAAGCACTAAAAAGACACCCAAATAGTCCATTCTTACTGAACTCCTCAGCATGCAAAGACAACATCTTCAGATATGACAGAAGCTCTGTTTTAGTAGGTGAGTGACAGAAGAGACTGAGTCTCAGTGCCCAGGATGCCACAGGTGCCTGAAGGAGCAAGTAGAGGACAGCCCACCCCTGCTTCTGCTGCTGCTTCCTGCAGGACTGAGGTGCTGGTGCATGCCATGCTGCCCAGGAAATCCTCAGCTCCAGGCAGGCTCCAGGGCACATCCACTGGGTCAGGCCTGGATTCCAACACCATTTTGGGAAGTGCTCACTCCAACTGTTTTGCTGAGCCTCTCTATAATAATCACATCTCCCTCCTGCTACTCAGATGATTAATGGCTGGACTTGATAGAAAACCTGGTGCTGTGCCCCATTTTCCCAAACCTCCATGAGAAGGAACCTTATTCTGCTATTTTGAGAGGAGACCTCACCTTGCTTCCCATGCCATTAATTGAATAACTATCAGTTCCAATTTATTCCACTTGGCTACAAATTAGATTTCAGCTGGCTACTTCCAAGCCTGCTTCAACACAAACTTATAAAGCTGAGTCCCTTGGCTGATGCCACTTGTCAACCTGCATCTGTTCTTGGGGTATTAAAAGACAACAAAGCCAGAAACCCGCCAGTCTCTGATGAACAGAACCCAAAACGTTTGGCTTTGCTTCTTTGGAGTTTATCATCACTTTAATGGAGCCAACTAGGCTTAGTATTTCAGAGGCTCAGCCTGGCTGCCTGCATCCTGCAGCCCTCCCTTGAGAGCAGAGATACAACAGCAAGTCAAGAACTGATCTCAGGAAACCCAGGAGCACCAATGCTCCCTCAGAGCCGGGCAGCGCTGCAGGAGCATCCTCCAGCTCCTCAACAGCATCTCCAGTGCCAGTTCCAATTGTTGTTCTGTGACTGCAGCCTGATTTAATTCCTATTGGGGTATAAAAATTAATAACAGTAAAATGTCATGATCATCTCACACTAATTACGCATCTAATGAATAATTAGCTGCGGACACATTTGACATTTTTGGTCATTAATCTGAGCAAGTGTTTTAAGCCTTGAACAAAACTCTGAAAATGCAAACTTGGTGCTGAGCAGCTCAGACTTGCAGGATCAATGCTCCAGACAGAGACCACCCACTGGTTCCTGTCCCCTTTCCTGGAAACAGGGGAGCTCCTTGGAGAGCACCCACCAGCTCCTGTCCCCTTTCCTGGAAACAGGGGAGCTCCTTGGAGAGCACCCACCAGCTCCTGTCCCCTTTCCTGGAAACAGGGGAGCTCCTTGGAGAGCACCCACCAGCTCCTGTCCCCTTTCCTGGAAACAGGGGAGCTCCTTGGAGACCACCCACCAGCTCCTGTCCCTCTCCCTGCTAACAAGGGAGCTCCTCAGATTTCGTGGAGCGGCAGAGCAGATCTGTGTCTGCCACTACGATATCTGTTGGTGGAAAAACTAGGATTTAGGAAGGCAATTTCTGCATGCCACCTCTCTCTTTGCATCAAACCTGGCTATTTATACATGTAGCAGTGAGAAATACTTTTTCCCGAACACGCCATGAATTTTGTATAAACCATCAAGACTTAAAATTTCAGTTGTAAGCTGTCATTTTTTAATGATAAAATCATTGTACAAATGGTGGAAGAAGGCATAACTTTGCATCTTATATATCCATGCACATGTATACACACATCTTCCTCTGCCTGGCTCAGGCTTTTACTGCCTCTCCATTCCCTCCATCTCTAACATTTTGCCTGCAAGGTCTTTGGAAGGAAGGAAAACAAGAAGGAAGCAAATCTCCCCTCAAGGGTGGAGATGAACTCTGTTCAAAGGTGCAACACACATCCACAACTAATGAACAAAACGTGTCTCATATTTAGGATGAGGGGACATATTAAAAGGTCACAAAAGGCCAGAATTAGCACCAGATTGAGCACTAAAACCAAAACAGAAAGCAACAGATGTTTCCCTCCTAATTTACTCCATTAGGATCTTCTCCAGCTAGCATGCACTGCTGCTTGCTAATGAAGCATTTCCATCTCCTTGCTGCACAACTCGTAAATAAGCCTCCCTGAGGCTGGCGGCAGGAACTCAACCACCCCTCCGGGGCAAGCTTTCTCTCTTTTTATAAACCCTAGTTTTTGTCAAAGAGAAAATAAAAATCTGTTCCCAAATTCTCAAGTAATTCTGACACAACTTCATTGCCTCCTCTTGCTGAACTGCATTTCTGAGCAGGGCTGCTCTAACCCCACGGTGAACCCCTGTTTCCTTACGCTCATCAAAGCAACTCTACCCATCATGAACAGCTGTGGATGCACCAGGTGTATTGATTTTTAAACTGCAGGAGCAAGTCACAACAGACCTAAAATAACAAAGTATTTCACCTCCTGTATTGCCACTCTTGGTATTTTACACTAAACTGAAGAAACGCCTCAAAGTTGTTCCCTGTGGCAGACCCCTCACTGCTCCATCCCCACCTGGAAACAGCCCCCAACTACAGCCTATGGTAAATAAATCACCTGCAGAACCAGCCTCAGCATTCAAACCTGCCTCCTGTTGCTGCCCCAGCCACCACAGGCACGTCTGAGAGCTGCAATGGTCCAGTGAGCCAAAAGCTGGGGAGCTGCTGCCTTGGAGAAGTTGTTTTCCATCTCTCTAGCCTGTGAAATGTGACCTGAGCTGAAACAGTACCTCGGGGGCAGAAGTCCCCTGAGGCACAAGGCAGAGGAGCACTGCCTTAGCCTGCTGATATTGCCTGCTGTTGAGACACTTAAGACAGACACTTCCTAAGCAAGACACACAGAATCACAGAATGTTAAGTGCTTGGAAGGGTCCAAGAACTTTAAGGACCATCCAGTCCCAACCCCCACTTGCCACGGGCAGGGTCAGCTATCCCAGGTTGTTCCAACCCCTGTCCAACCTGGCTTTGAACACCTCCAGGGCTGGGGCACCATTTCCTCCCTGGACAACCAGTTCCAGTGCCTCACCACCTCCCCAGTAAAGAATTTCCTCCATTAACCTAAATTTCTCCTCTTTCAATTTGTACCCATACACACATCCCTACCCATTGCACTACAGCTTAATTATAATGCTCTCACAAAGAATTTCAATTTATCCTACCATGGGAACAAGCTTTGTAATGAAAAGGCTTTATTAAAATAGAATGTAAAACATGATATTAATTAACGAGGCTGTGCAGGTGTGTTCATGAACGTGGCTGAGCTCTGTTAACATTGAAGGGAGGTGGAGCAGGGTCAGCTGTGGGACAACACCCCCATGGCCATAATGCCACACGCCCCGTTGTGACATCTTACACAGCTAACACAATGCTGCTGCCCAGGTTTGAATTCATATGGGAAATACCATGGAGCACCTGGAGAGAAGGTGATAAAAATGTGCTCCTGGCAGGAATTCAATGAGAGTTTTAAAGCAGAACCAGCCTGTGCTGTGCTCACCACCACAGCACCTGAGAGATCTGACCAGGCAGAATTTTGAGGTGAGAATTAACACGGACCAACAGCACTTAAGGTCAGAATGCCTTATCACACAGAAAAACATGAGCTTAAAGACAGGCCTGTCTGACACTGACATAAAACTCCTGCAGATGGAAAGCCAATGAGAGCCAAAATGTCACGGAAGATGCATCTAGCTGCAGTGAGGTTCTCAACGACTTGCAGATTGTGTGGGGTTATTTTTTTGGTTTTTGACATTTGGCTCGAATCTGTGTCCTTCATTATCTGGGTGTTTGCAAACCTGAAGCATCCCTGTGCTAGTGGCTGCTGGAGCTGCAGTAGAAGGACACCCTCACAGTTGTGTGATGGCTGCACACGGTGCTGGGCCACAAACAGCCCAGTTTGTCTCCTCTGACAGGAGCTCAGGGCACTGTGGGATGATATTCTTCACTCCCTTCAGCTTATTTGCGGAAATGCAGCAAATTATACTGCAGCAGGTGTGAGCATTATGCAGAGCTATTAAAAGGAGGCTGCTGGTATCTTACTCACACGTCAACACAAGGAGAAAACCCACCCATGACACACGTTCAGATCCACGTTAGGCTGGTAGGTATTATCAGAGGTACAGCCTGGGTGCAATTCTGTTCTCAGGGTCTCTTTTGGTAGAACAGAGATATTCATGGCCAATTTTTATAGTGTGGGCCAGATATACTTGGGTGAGTAAAGCTAATCATGCCAGGTATGCAAAAACCATCAGCAGCTCCACTAGTCAGCCCTGAGAAAAGCTGTGTCCTGTCTCACAGCTCTGGTTCAAGATCTGGTTCAAATCAGAACACCCTGGGACCCAGCACCCCTCTGGCAACTCTCCCACACCTGTGCCAAAGGGAGCATCTCCTGACTTCCAAGCAATGAACTTTGAAATAAAAACTCAGCACAATCTTACACTGTGTTTTAATACAATTATACAGAGCTCTATGTATAAATACATGTGGGAAGTGTGGTTTGTTCTGCTTGCAGGAACTACATGCTAGCACCCCCTCTGCATGACAGAGCTGCAGCTGTTATACATACACACAGCCAATTTTTATGGCTCAGCTCTAAACCTCTGAAAAATAAGGTTTTTAATAGAAATCCTGACACCATCTAAAATATGGCAGCACTACTGGGTGCTGCTGGAATATGGCCCTAATTTATAAACCAGGGAGAAATCCTGTTCCATTTTGAAACTAAGAGACAGTAATCTAAAAAAAGGGTAAACCACAGGGAAAAATGGTAGTGTTGTCCATGAGCTATAGTGTCTAGTCCATCCAACAATTCAAAAATAAAATAGGATGCCACAATATTTAGGCCACGCACTGAATCTTGGACTGTCACAAAATAAAAACATGGTGTATCCTAGATGGGGGTATATTTCATAGAGCCACATGCCATTTTCCATGCTTCTGGGTAGTATTTTTCCAGTGAAAATCTGATATGAGAACACTAGAAGTAAAGAAAAAAATTTACGAGAGAAGTAGAACCCAAACCTTCCAGTTTTGCTTGATACAATAAATGTTTTTGCAAGAGGGTTTCAGTGTACTCCCTTCTAAATTGAAAGAAGTGGTGAAGCAGCAGATTGCTCACTCACAGGAGACACAAGTTTATCACTAAACCTTAGGAGAAAGCTCTCGATTGCCTTGAGGCTCCAGCTCTGCATTAAAATGCATTGAGGAGGTGGTGATTCAGGGGGCAGTGGACCAGAAACCTGTTTGAGATATTCCTGGTGCCCCTGAAACACTGAGCAAAGGATTCAACCTTGGGATTTCTGTTTGAAGAGTGACTCTGTGCCTGCTCAGGCACCACAACCCTGGGACACTGCTCCCAGCACCAGGTGGGAGGAGGCAGTGGGACAAACACCTGGCTCAGGAAGTGCTGCTCACTTGCAATTTTGGGAAAGAAACAGGAACATTTTGGAACAAGGGTTGGAAATTAGGAGGCCAGTGAGGATTTTGCTCATCATTATCAATTGCTCCAAAGCCTGAAAAGAATTCTGTCTCTTCTCCCCTACACACCAAGACTAACCTATTCCAGGATCACATCCTGATACAGCCCAAAGGGACATTATTCCCCTGCCAGGAGCTTTGGGGGCTCACAGGTCTACCCTGCAATTTTCATTGTGGCCATTCTGGATTCCTTTCCCTTCCCCATAACCATCTCCTTTTGCAAGCTGAGCATCAAAGGAGAATAAATCCAGAATTATTGCATTTTCCTGCTAAAACTATGTCCCAGCAGACTTGTTCCAAACCAAGCACGCCACGTTCTTGTCGGCCACATCACTATCCACCAGCCTGGCAACATTTTACCTGCCTCAGGCTCAGCCCCCCTGCTCAACTGAGCCCTGGGCCCTCTGCATTCCTCATGAACAAAAGGCAGGATTTGCTTGTGGAAAAAGGCAACAGCAGCAGCCGTAAGTAGCACTGCACAAAGCTGTGCTTCCACCCAAACCATCCCCACAGGCACTGCAGGAATGTCCAGAATGAGGGCAGGAGAAGGGCTGAACTCTTCATGAGCTGTTAGCAGGCTAACGAGGGCATCTGCAGGAGGAATAGGCACTAAAACTGAAACTAGATACAAAATAAATATCCCAGAGCTGGATTTCTTAAAAAAGATTCTGCTGAGCTATAGTTCCACATCAAATTTTTATTGAATACATTTTCTTCTGAGAATTTGTGCACTAAAACCAGTCAGAATCATATGAGAGGAGTATAAATTTCACGTACAGTTTTCACTGCAAACATCCTTCAGGAGAAAAAGCAAAAGCACTTTTTAATCAAGCCCACTCCACATCCTCTCCCTCCTCCCATGGAACCCAAGTGGGAGGGTGGGAATTGGAGCCCATGCAGTCCCTGGAGCACTGGGGCAGTGGGGAGCTATGGGGAGGGATGCTCTGCCTGAAGATTATGGGGAGGGGGACACATTATCTCCCTTTGCCATGCCTGAAGGCAATGCCTAGGTCTGCTTCACATAGAATAAAGCTGTGAAGAAGGTGACATTTTAAAGCAATTGATATTCTTAGCTGACATTGTGAATTCACATGATTTCAGCAAACTGATGTTAAAACCCAGAGGTGACACTGTCTCTTCTCCCAAATGCAGAGCTGCCCCTCCAAAACTTAGCTTGGTCACATTATTTTCTGAATCTGGAATGGATTTCCTGTCTGATTCTACAAAACCCAAAAATGAGGGGCTAGTTCCCTGGAAGGACAATGTTTTTTACTGTACAGGTGATTTCGGGTCACTTTGAGCTTGAAAAGGCTCTAGGATCTGAAATGCTATTACAAACAGAAAAGCTATTTTAGTCAACTTCTTTTAGCAGCATCCCAGCACCCAACACTTTTAACTTCTTCTCCCCCCAACAACTACAAGGAGAACTCAGAAAAAAACTTCTTCTCTTAGAGGTTTCCAGATTTGTCACTATAATGTAAACTTTAAACAAGTCTAAAATCAAGCACTTTTCAGCACTTGAGCAGGTCTTGGTGGCTGTGTTGCCCAGGTGCTCACATGGCAGTTCTTCCTTGGATATTGAGTTACCTGGACCCCTGAGAAGAAAATTACACTGAAGAAAAGGTCAATAAATGGCAGAGAGGAGATGACATCCCATAATAGTTATAATTACTGTTTATCAGAGTGCTGCACTGCACAGGTAGCAGGTTACAGAATGTATTTGCTGGTTTTTTTCATTAACAGAAGACATGGCTACAGGACTCAGAGTGTGTCTGCTGTGTCACAGGACACACCACACAGTCACATCTCTGTGGAACCAGTGACCTTGAGAGATGTTGCATTCATTTTTCTTCCTGCATATTTTTGTGATGGATTTATTGTTCAATAAACCCAAAAGAACAACAGCACTTGATTCTGGAGGTCTTTGTGCCAGTGCCAAGAGCTGTGGGAGGAGCTGGGGCTGGATCTGCACCCTGCTCAGACTGTTCATGGCTGAATTGATGTTGTGGCTCCATTCTCCACTGCAGGCCAAGGAGGGGATGAATCTTCCATGAGGAAAACGATAAAGTTTTACACTAGGCATGTAAAGCAAATTCCCAGCAGGGCAGCTCAAGGAAATGCAGAAGCATGAGATAAGCAAAAGTTGACTGGCATTGTTCAGAAAATCATTATGTATCTGTAAGGGGACACTGTAAAACCAGAGAGAGACACTGCATCTCTGCTGGTCAACGGGGGTTGAAAGACTCTGAGATGCTTGGCTGAACCAACCTGACAAGGTCCTTGCACCCCAGAACACTCAGACACCAGTGCTGTGTCTTGAGAACAGCAAAAATCCCTACAGAAAATGCCTCAAGTCTAAGTTGTAGAAAGGAATAAACAGCAGTGTTCTGCATTCAGAAATAAAGACTGATTACGGAGCTGTTGACGCCAGCTTTTGAAAAGTGCCACAAACAAAGATAATCAAAGAATGGTGAAAATCTTCACCATTCAACAGGGAGAACAACCTCCTCGCTCCCTTCTCCAGTGAAAAGCGCTGTGGTGGCTCAACTGAATGGTGACTGTCATGAGAGCTCAGCAGAAGGGCAGTGGTGTGTGTCCCACTGCTCTGGCCAGGGCAGCACCAGGGACCGTGGGGACCACTGGGAGCAGCCATTCCCTTCTGCCATACCACAAGGGGAACAGTGTGAAGACACACTGAATCAAACAGACTTGTTTTGTCCTGGTTACATTATTGGGAAATCTACTTTTCTGGGAAGAAGAGATTTTACAGTGACTTAAACTGATAAAAACTTCAACCTCTATTTCACTCTGCCATGCCTTCTTTGCTGCCCATGGCCAATAAGCAGCATGAGCCAGCAGACAGCTGCACGATACACGCCCCACGGCAGCACGAGGAACAGAGGCAAAGCTGATGTTTAATGGAAAAAAATGTACAGTGATAGAAATTGTGCACTTTTTCCTTGACACAGAAAATGATCCCCTTAGGAACGCTGTTCAGAAGCAAAAGCCATTAAGGTTGGTCCTTCTCCTCTGGATTTTGCCCCTTCATTAATAAGCTAAAGAAGACCATGATCTTACAGAAGACTAAGACTGTGGTCCCTACACACCATTTCCACAGCCTCAGAGGTGAGCACAGCATTTTGTAGTGCAGACCACGAACTTGGGGTTCTTTTTAAGAACCTTTAGTGCCTTTCACTGAGGGTATGCATTCATGGGTCTAACAGCCACTTTGCCATCCACTGGTCTGACCCACGACATCACCATGGGTGTGGAGAGAGGGATGCAGTGATGCATCCCAGGTGGGATCAGGTGGCAGGATGCAGGTGGCAGCTGTGGGAGGTAACAAGGACGGAAAGTCTTCACTTCACACCACTGAGGCAGTGCGAGACACAAGAGGCATCACAGCTTCATTAACCCAGGGCAGGGCAGACGTCAGTGACAGCTGAGGCAGCCAGTTGATAGAAAAGGAATAGAGACTCCTTCAGAAATGAAAGATTATTTTGAGAATAAAAGGAACCAGGGTAATCAGCAAGACGTTTACAAAGGCAGAGGATAGAAGGAAGAGCACTCAAACCTACAGGCACCTGGGAAGTGATTTATCCAAAACACTTACAAAACTGTTCCTTAACAAATAAAATACAAGGGTAACTCACTGCAGGCCAAAACACTGCATATTAAAGGAAAAAATATCCTGCATTAGAAAGAGAGACTTCAGCCTTGGCAGCATCTGCTCCAAGTCCTCTGCTGCCCACGCCAGAACAAACTCCAGATCTCTAAACTCAAATTGTAATTTGCTTCACTACAGAATTCCCAACTCAAGCCTCAATTATAACTCTCCAGTGAGGGTGAAACTCCAGCCAATAGTATAATACATTCACCAACACCTGCAGACCTAATAATTGACCAGGGAGGACGTGGGTGAGCTCAGCAGAATTGCTGCATTGCTCCTGCAAGGCTCGGTGTCCTACACCAGGAAACAGCTTCACTACTGCAAGGTGCATAATTTAATAAACCATTAACTCAAACCTGAGGTGAAGTAAATTCAGCGTATTATATATTTCAAAATAGCATTAGAATTCAATTTAAGTGTCACNCCAAGAGCTGAAAGCACCAGACCTGTTCTCCCTTTCTGTGGGAGCTGGAGACGTTTTGGCCTTTTCTCCATCGCCCCTGCCAGAACTTCTCTCGATCAGCAACCCAGGCACATCCCCCAGCAGTTTGGGAAATGCATCCCTTCTATAAATGACAACAGATTATTTAAGCAACAACTGAAGCACTCTGACTGCTTTTTAGTTTGCTTGCATTAACGTCAGTCTCCTCATATATCTAGGGAATGAATCCGGGATTTTCTTTAAAATGGTGGAGAGCGGTACAAAAATAGAAGCCTGCTTGTCTAAAATAAAGTTATGTGTTTGAAAGGATTGGAAATTGTTTTTTAATCACAGGCGTCTTTCTTCTGGAATATAGTCTGCCGTCTATACATTCTGCTCTTCCGCCCAATTTCTCAGGAAAATGCAGCAAGTGTGTTAATAAATAATTTATATAAACATTACAAAAGATAAAGCACTCCTGCTAAAACATTTCCAGCCTTTGACACACCAGTTCATTTGTAATCCTCTTTGCCTCCCCTCCACTGGAACATCAGCAGAGGGTTCGTGCTGCTGCTCTCGCAGCCCCACTTCACCCACCCTGCAGAGTCTCTGGTTCATAGGGATCCAGGCAGATACAGGCACAGTCCAGCCCAAGCCACAGCTCAATGTTGTCAACTGTAGATTTCTGTCACAGAAAATGCTTCTCATGGAAGCAACATCCTCATTTATTTTTGCCGTCTCCTGTGAGAGGATGGCTGCAAATGCAGGTGGCTGTCCCAACAAACAGAGCCCCAGGGTTTGTCCTTCCTCCAGCAGCACACAAGCTGTGCTCTCTGTGACACTCCACAGGGTGGCTGGGAGCAGGATGCTCAGGACCCTTTGCTTCTCTTACATAGTTTCCCTGAAATTCACTTTCAGGAGTCAGTACGTTAGGCACTTGACCGAAAAAAAAAAAGTAAACCAAAACAATGAAACTGGACAATTATTACAAAAGAGTTCACAGAACCCTTGGAATCTCAGTTGGACTGAGCAATAATTTTTGCACAGCTCCACCAATTCCATGAGTATTTCAGATCTTTAATGAGCCCTGAAAAACATGATGGGAAATCTTGAGACATGGCTGTTCCAGTGACTGCACGGCAGCAGGGACACAGCAACGAGCACGGTGCCTTCAGAAGAGCTGGTGAGGAGATGAAAGGAGAGAAAGGAGAGAGCATCCTTCAGAGAGATCAAGCCAAAGGCACGTTAAGGAAGCATGAAAAGGGTATCCACAACTTCCTCATCCTCTGAAAATGCTTGTGCATCGTGAAGCCAAGTGATAACACAAGAGGACTGGCTGCTGCATCCTGCCAACCTCTGGTACCAAAAGCACCTCTGCTGCTGCAGCTCAGAGCTAAACCAACACAGAGGACCATTCTGCCCTCCTGGAACTGCTGTTTGGTCTCCTCACACACAGTCTCCTCTCCAGCACAGCTCCACATGCACGCAGGGCACCGGAACCACAAGTCTGCTCTGTGAACACCCACCTGTATCCCGACCATGCCTGGGATGTGCAGCCACACTGGAGGTGGTTCAGTACCACAGACCATGCTCTGCTGTACTTCTATACCACTTAATTTCATCACACAGGCCAAAACACACTTTGGGAACAGGTGCCAGCACAGCAGCAACAGTTTATAATCCCATTAGTGAAAATGCACAGGCTCCTTGTGCCGAGGCCTCGCTCACACCCCACCCCCCAACACACAGGACCCAGCTAAGTGCCCATGTGCAGCACAGCATTCTCTGTGCTTTATTGCCCAGCCACTTTTATTTCACCCAAATGAAAAATAAAAACCCATTACTAAGCAAAAGTCTTGAGAAATTTTATGAGATTGTAATGCTTCCAATTTATGTTGAAAAAGCCCCAAATCCTCAAGCTGTCTGTCGCTGCTCCAGCCAGGGAGGCAGGAGATGCTGCTGACACAGCACAGCACAAGTGATCAGAGAGGGAAATGCTGCTCTGACGGGGTGCTATCAAAAATAAATGGGAAGGGCTTCCTCTTGTTTAGGGCATAATGGAAAACCATGGCAAAAAAATACAGAACAAACACTAAATTTATGCAGGACAGTGACAGATGTCATGTACAACATTTTAAATGAGTTTTAGGTCTTGATATTTTCTGCCCACAGCTTTCAGACAAGATGTATTTTAGGAAGGGAACACACTCAGGGGGCATCAAGCATCAGTGCAGACACTCATAGTAACAAACTGCTGAATATTCAAGTGTATTAGAAGGAAGAATTCATTAAAAAAAACAGAGTAAAGAGAGAATATTGCAAAAGCCTCTGACATTCAATCAGTGCTCACACATACAAGGCACAGCTGGTGCACACAGAACCACAGGAACAGTAATTAAAGACCACTACCCAATTACTGCCCACCACCAGTGCCCCCTCAGCATCTCCCAATTGCTCTTTCTGTGGCAGACATCCTGCCTGGATATTACACCTGGCATGACTGCAGATGTCCCTGACTTTCTCCTGCCATTTCCTACCCTACAGAAAAGTATTCCATGACTTCCATGGCTGCTGGGAGCATCCTGTGAGTGTGTGAGCAATAAAGATGAAATGCAGTTTTCCCCCAGGCTCCCAGAGAACTGGATTATCACATTTCAGCAATTACTGCAAACACTGGATTTACAACAGGGCTCTGTGGAGCTCTGGTGTGTCCCTGTGCCTGCCTAGCTCAGCCTGCATCCCACTCTGCTTCCTTGGCTCACCTGCCAGAACAGTGCCACTGACACTCTTCTGCACTAATTCTGAATTATTCAGTGAGCACTTAACGCATGTGCAGTGTGAAACAGCTCTCTGCCACTTCTCTCCAAGGCTTGTTATCTTAATTTGTTCAACTGGCCAAGAGGTCTAAATTTACAAGTTTTTGGCATGATCCTATAGCACAGTTTGTGTACTTCTTAACTAAGAAAAAGGGCAACACTTTTAAAATATGTATTCCCTCCCATCCCCATAGCACCTGAACACCAGCACTAAAGGAGACATCAGTATCTGCTCCAGGTGGAACACAATGAGCATCCAATGAGCTCAGCATCTCCAGCTGTGCAGCACAGGAGTGGGAGTGAACAAGGGGCCCATCACAGTCCATGGGTGAAGGCAAAGCCTGCCTCTGTAACCCTGGCAGCCAGATTAATTTTCAGTTCCTGGGGTGCCAATTTCCAACACACAGAAGGGAACACTGCATCTCCCTGCTCAGCTGTGCCAATGTTTGAAAATCATCCATGTCTGAGAACCCACATTTTCCCTCCATTAGTCAGTACAAGTACAAACGGGGTTTTCTTCTTCTTTTTCCACTGACACAAAATCTGGTACTATGCAGAAGGTCTAACATGGGCAGCCTGAGTCCTGCCAGTGACAAACCAACGCACTCAGAGTCCCAGCTGTGCCACAGCCTCTGCAGGAGGCTGGGACCTGCCATCACCCCCATCTCAGAAAAGGTTTCATCAGCTCTGCTCCACACTCAGTGAACTGTGGACAGCCAGGGCTCTGCATCTTCTCAGAAGCAAACAGATAAAACAATAAAACAATAAAAACTGAAGTTCTACTGAGGTGCCTTCCCCAGCAACCTGTGAAGAGGCCACCCATGTCCTCACCCCCATCTTCTTCTCTGCCTGTGTCACTCAGTATGATCTCATATTTCTAGAGATCAGATAATCAAAAGAAAAATATGAGAACCAAATGTAGGAAACCACCACCTTGGGCATGCTTTCTTCATTCAGGCCCAAGAGTGAGTGCCCAAGAGAGCATCCACGCAAGAGGCTGCCAGTGCCCAGGTCTGGACCATGTCCAGCAGGAACGTGTCAATGCTGGCTTGGCAATTACAGCACCTATTAGAAATACTAAAGGTCTTTGGGCTAAGGCAGCACTTAAAATCCATTGTCAAGAAAGCTTGAAATGTCTCAAAAACATGAAACCCCTTCAGAAGAGAAAGGTGGAGGCCCCATGCAGCAGACCCCAGCCACAGCTGCCAGCACCATGGTCTCTGCCAACAGCCTAAGAACTTCCAGCAGAGACCCAGAAAACTGAATCATGCAGTTCCAGATGATTGGTTCTCATTTCTCATCCCTCTGACCAGTCTGCAGGGAGCAGGCACATCATGTCAATCATAAATGACAACACAAAGTTGTTTAAGTAAGAAATTGGACATCACCATATAATTAATGGCTACGGCGCCGTGTAAATGCATGAGAAACCCTGTGAGTCCCTGTGGCTGGTTTGAGTCCTGGCCCTTATGCTGAAAATGTGAGGCAGAAAAGATCAAGAACATTTGTGTGGGGATTTTTAATCAATATCTAACCTGACAGTAGGATTTGGAGGAAGATCATCCCATAAAACATAGACGGCATCACAGACTAATTGTATTTACTCCCCATTGACCAGACACTGCGCAGAGAGAGCGCAGAGAGAGTCCCAGGAAGGTGCTGGATGTCTCCCCAAAAAAAGGGAAAGTCACCCATGTGCCTCAGTGAACTATAAAGCTAAACATATTACACATTGCCCTGGCTATACCTATTTTTGAATATCAAACTCATCTCACTGTTGAAGCGAAAGCTTCTGAAGGAGATGCACAAAACACCTTCTGTCTCTCTGGTGTCACTGCTCCTGAATTCACCATGGAGCTGAACACAAGCACTGTGCAGAGATAGGGAAGTGTCATCTATTCTTGGCCAGCTCCTTTCTGCTGGCTGCATAACCTTGAGCGCATGACTGAAGGATGCCTGTTTGTGCCTGGAGATGCTGCCATGAATCACAGACCCCTCTTCCTCCCACAGCGAAGGCACAGCATGTCCTTGTTGAGGAATACCAGTCTACCACAGCCACAGTGAGATGTCCTGCAGCACATTTTATAAATAGGCTTCTAAGAAATGTACTTCCCATCCTCTTGACAAAAAGTGATTACCAGAGCAAAGAAAACGACTAAACATTGATGCACACCCTGTGAACGTGAAGAGCCAGACCCGGGGGAACAGCTCAGAGATCCTACAGTGCTGCAGTGCAACCCATCAGGGAGATGCTGGCTAAATGCCACAGCAGCCAGGGCCAGCAGCACTTCTAGGGAGCACATCACAATGAGAAAAAGTAATACAAAGCTCAAAAACGAAGAGAAGAGAGGCGACCTATGGGGCCAGGAGCTCTCGAGGGGCACAAGCACAGCCTGGGCAGCCGGGAGAGAACAGGATCGATGCAGTCACGCTGTGTTTTCAGAGGAGCCACAATTCTCCTCTGCGAGGTGCAGAGCTGCTCCCACCACTGCAGCCAAGCATCTCCTCTTTCCTTGCACACAGCATTTTTATGCCACAGATGCAAATGGAGCTGAGAACACACAGATATCACAGAGGAGGGTGACATCTGCTGCGTGTTTTCTTTGATTATGTCCATTGTGTGGGCACCATCCTCTGTGGGTTGTGAGGGGTCTGTCCTGCCCCAGTGACAGCAGCAGTGCCTTCTTTTTTAATATGGAAGTACAATTGCAAAACCAGGGAGAAACAGGAATTATTTTCCATTTGCTTCTAGAAACAGATGTCACTTTCCTCAGACTTGTTTGTTTTCAGGACCATGGGAGTTTAATCTTTAAAACAATATTTTTACAGTATGTGTCAAGTGCCATTTCATAATGAAAGAAAACAAATTACTTCCACTTTGTACAGCATAGTAACCAGTCAAGAATGTGAGCAGCTCCTCAAAGGTGGGGTCAGCAAACACCCCCCGGACAAATTCCCACATGAGATCCTTTGCACACCCCCACAGCCCCAGGGGAGCTGCCCAAAGCCTGTGTAAACAAGAAGAAAATTTGGCTTGACTCCTCCTGGGACTTTGCTGTTCCCACAACAGCCAGAAGAAAAATCATTGAGTGACTTCAAATACTCCCTGGACACTAAATATCTCACTGGAGGAAAGCAGATCCACTGCAGGGCCAGCCCCAAGGTTCACCCCAAACTCAAACACAGCCCCAGGGTTCTCCTCAAAGTCAAGCACAGCCCAGGGCTGATATCTCTCCCACACCATGGTATGCCTGTGCAGCATTCACTTCTCTGGCTCCTGCCTTGCTTCAGGATGGAACTACGCAACTGGAAACCTCCAGAAAGTCTCACTTGAGCCAACTCCATGTTTAGAGAACATATGAGCTGGCATCAGCTCCATATTGCTAGAGAAAATATATAATCCCTCCAAACACAGACATACAACCAAGAAGACCCATTTCCCTTTCAGACAAACAAAATCCCCCACACAGTAAAGAACAGGATGCTGACCCCCCCTGGCAGCAGCTGAACGTGGCTGCAGCAGCTTGAGCAGGTGACCCCAGAGAGAGAACTCGTTGTCATCCTACCTGCAGAAGCCAGTAGCACCTTCTGTGAAACGTGGGGATGATGGAGGAATGGACATAGCAGCCATACAGGCACTGGGGACACAAAAAGAGAGAAAGCAGAGTCAGGTTAGTGGAGGAACCATCCTGAGAGGCCGTGCTGGGGACGGGGCAGCAGCGTGACTCACAAATGGAGGGCATTGTTCTGCCCTTGGTCTGGGGCTGGTGACACACATCTGGTGACACACATCTGGTGAGTGTGTGTGTGTGACACACAGCTGGTGACACGCAGGACAGCACTGTGGCACCCTGCTGGAAGCACTGTAAGCATTGCTACAGGTCACAGAAGCCCATCCCTAACAGTCCCTGCCGTGCTACCCCTGCCCAAGGGTGCCCACCCTGGAGTGGCCAGAGCCAGCAGGGGCTCCCGTGGTGCTCAGCACCACAACACAGACAGGGCTGGTCTGGGGGCTGCCTTCGAATCTTTGCTCCATCGTATTTTTATTTTTTGGCAAATACAACACGTTCATCTCTTTTTCCATGGTTTATCTCCTGGGTATTTCAACTGAAAATGTTGTGTTTGTAAACTGAAAAAATTGCTGTCAGATATTTTAGACAGCAAAATGCCAAAATACAGTTTTTTTCTTTTCTTCTTTTCTTCTTCTTTTTTTTTTGGTTGGTTTTTTTTTGTGGGTTTGGGGGTTTTTTTTAATGAATTCTGCTTCTCTGATTAACTGAAATCAGCAAAGCCGAGGAATTCTTTCTGCAGGAAAAAAACCCCGCATTTCCAGTATGTTAGAACTTTTTGGTGGGAAACCAAACCCAGTGCCAACCCAAACCCACAGAACTGGTTTTAATTGCAAAGATCCCAAGTGCAGAGGGGTGCCTGTGCTGCTGGACATGTGCACTCAGTGAGCACATGGGAGGCTGCAGCAGTCCCCCCTCCCCAGGATCACTGCTCACAAGGTCAGCCTGAATTAAACAGGATTTAAGGACTGGCTGCTATCACCGAGTTATTTTTAAAACACAAATGACAAAGATTAATAATGTTTTTTAAATGTGTCAAGGGTACATTCTACACACTGAAATGCAGGGAGGAAAAACAGAGGAGGAAAAAAGCCCTGCAGAAAATAATCCAAAGAAAAGCTTAACATTTAAATCCCTCCTGAGGCTTGGGGAACAGCTGCCCTGACAGTGACTCCTGCACATGGCACTGGGGGCTGCATGGAAAGATCTGCAGTGTTCAGTTCTGCTGACTCAGAGCTGGTCCCCCCACTCCAGAGAGCAGCTTGTGAGGTGCAGCATCTCCCAGCCCAAGCTGCTTCCCAGGGAGGATGGGAAAGCTGGCCCGGAGCCGCTGGAGCAGCCTTCACAGCAGCCAGGGACCACCTTGTGGGATATGTATCAATCTATTCCAGCACCCCCTGACTGGCTTCCCAATTTGCTGTGGAGTGGATCGAAACTTTGCCCTGATTAAAACAAAAGCCAAGGCTGGGCTCTGTGCAGCTCGTGGTACACAGCAGGCGGGAGCGCTGCCCTCCCTCTCCAGAGCTGTCTCGCAGATAATTCTAGAGCTGTCAATAATGAATCACACAAAAACCTCCCACCTTCATGAAACTGGTTCTCAACATTCCAGCAAACCATTAAAAAAATCCTAACAGCTCACAGAATTCAAAAAGCACACAGAACACAGAAGGGATTTCTTAAATTTTTCTTTTATTTTTTTTCCCCGTGGCAGCAGGACATGGGAATCTGACTCTGGATAGATGTTTTGAGGCTGGATGTCCTAACCTAGGCAGCTGGGATGAAGGAGACCCACACACTGAGCAAGCTCCTGGCCTTGGAGAGACAGCAGGGACTGTCCCCACAGGAATGGAGAGGTACCACAGCAGCACAGAAACACTGCAGGGGTGAAACAGACCCTGGGAGCCCAGCACGCAGAGTGCAGGCAAAATGAGTGATGACAGCAATAAAAACTACATTAATTTTTGGGTAAAAATGAGTAAGAAAAAGTTGAGGATATAAATAGAAACCTAGGAAATCTGTGTGTCATTGTTTTGGAGGATTTTCAAGATTAATGGGTTAAGCTCTGTGAGTGATACAAAATCTGCAGCTCAGCACGTGGGGATTGTGGGGAGGTGGGTGTAGGATATTCCTACACTCGGATCTGCTGACCCCCGCCTTTGGCCCTGGGATGGACCAGGGCTGCTGAGCAACCAGCCAGCTCAACACCCTCTGCAACTAATGAGGAGAGTGGAATTACCACCCTGCCTGGCCAGAGCAGACACACAACCAGGGCAGAAGTAATACCTTTAGCTAAAGCAGTCTATAAAATGAATTCTTGCTCAAAACAAGCAAAGGGGGTTTCATTAGCTGTGTTTTATTTTTTTTAAATTATTTTTTAGTGGGTAGGTAAAAGCTGCAGAGGCCTGTGTGTCTGTGGAGATGTTAATGCCAGGCTGGGCACCCAGCCAATGCATTAAGTGAAATCGAATTCCAGAAACCAGCTTTAATCAGCAGATTTTTAAGGTTAGAACGACTCTCTCCTCTGCAAGGCCTGCCAAGGTTAATTCTGTCCTGAGCAGGCTGAATTAATGGGCTGGACAGAAGAGAACATTTTTTTTCATGATTCTCTTTTAAGTTTACAAAATCTCCAGGAGAAGAGAAAAGGCATTTTGGAGCAGTCTGAGGAGGAAGGCCACCTCAGCAGCTCATTGACTGCTGCGTGGAGAACACGGTGGGGGCTGGCATCATTCTGACCCCAGAGGAGCCCTGAGCAGCACCAGCCGAGGGACACCCGGCTGTGGGGACGCTGTGACCCGCTCCTGGGTGCCCATGGTGGTGGCCCTGGGGTCCCACCACCCATCTGGGAGTGTGTCCTTGTCCCTGGAGATGACCCTGTGTGTGTGGCCATGGGAGCCCTGAGCACACACCATGTCCTGCCACCGTGGGGGATCCCTCCTGTGCAGCTCCCCGGGATGAGACCCCACACCTGCCCCAGGAACCAGCTACAGGCACCCTCTGAGCAGCCCCACACTGCTGCTGGATGGCCTGGCCCTGCCAGCCCTGCTGCAGCTCATCCCTTTACAATTCCAGGGGTAATTAAAGAGGAAAAGCCTTCTCTGGGTAGCAGGGGAGAGCGTGCAATTACAGCTGCCCGCCCTGCCATTTGTATGCAGTGCACATTTGGCATTACCAAACTTCTGAAAACTGGAGGAAGAAGGGGGGGAATATAAAATCAAATTATTAGTGGATTTTTTTATCCTGAGCTCCTTAAAGTGATTGTGGCTTATTTAAAAATAATACAATAATGCTGAGGTGTTCTTTCTTAACAAGCATACCTTGGGAATGGAAATAAGAAAGCAGGAGAATCAAAAATTCAAGATAGGGTTGGACAGGCTTTGAAATTCTTCTCCCTGGTGAGTTACACTAGTGGATATTTTAAAAACCCTAAAAACTGCCTAGATTTTGTTCAGATTTTCACACTGAATTCCCAATTCCCTTAATAAGAAGCTAAATCAATCTTTAGAGAACAAATCACGTAAGACCTATGGCTGTACATTATTAAAATATACTTGAGTAATTTTCTGGTGGTAAGGCTTCAGCTTTCAACACCCCAGCAGCCTTTGGACACCAGGAGCAGGATCTGTGCAGGTTACTGGGGGAAAAGGACCATGCCCTCTGCTCCTGGCTCCGTGGTGGGATTGGGCAACACATGCTCAGCCCAGCAGCTGATCAGCTCCCTGGTACAGCCCCGTGCTGCTGGGATCTCCCTCTGTAATTACTGACCATTCCAGAGCTTCCTCACCAATTTCCATCAGGGAGCAGCACACTGCTGGCAGTAGCAGCACTGCTGCCATGGATCACACCTCCAGGGAAAGCCAAGAGAGGCGCTGGCTTCGTTCCTCTCATCATCCTGATGACAGGGTACAGGTCTCCTGAAGCAGAGGCTGCATCTGAGCCCAACCAAGCTCTGCTCTCACCCTTGCCTGCTGTAACCAGCACACACTGCAGAGGAGCAGCAGCCGTGCAGCAGCACATATGGATTCACAGGCATGGAGGGGAAACTGGAAAAGCTGCCTGTAAGTGCTCAGATGAGCATCCTTCAATGCAGCAACCTGTGTTTTGGTGATACAACAAAAATGCAACAAAATGCAACAACAAACCCCACTCTCCCATCTCTATCATGATATATAGAATTATTCTGTGATTTTATCACAGACATCTCCATAATCTGTTCTTACAGGTTCTGCTATGCCATTCTTTTCACCAACATTTCCATATCCCAGCAGAGACACGATCCAATCTTCCTGAAACCAATTCCTCTGGATTTCATACAAATCATGACCAGAGGAACTTGTCAACTATTTGTAGTGACACATTTGTTTTACATGTAGGAGCGATTGTCCATCTGTGATTTCTGTAACCAGCACCCACAAAAATCTCTGCTGACCATCTGAGAGGGCAGAGCCCAGCTAGAAAAGCGAGGCAGCTGATAACTGGGTTTCTTGGCCACTGAATTAGCAACCACTGGGGAAACCCCTCAAATGTGTGTGTGTGTGTGTGTGTGTGTGTGTGTGTCACCTCCCTTCTCAAACAGACCTGAAGTGAGCGCCTTCTGAGACTGGGGTATCCTGCAACAGATGATCCTTCCTTCAGGACAGGGATGCTGAAGCCACAGCCCCATTCCAAATCCATTTAAAGCTCAGCTGAGGCTCCCCCCTGTCAGCTGCAGGAGCCGAGAGGCAGCGGCGGCTCTCGCCCACCCCATGAATCAGGATTCAGCGAGAGAAGCCGATGTGCTGCTGGAACGCCCTGACTCGGTGCCAGCACCGGCGTGCCATCCACCCCGATGGATCCACCTCGGTGCCAGGACCGGCGTGCCATCCATCCCGATGGATCCACCTCGGTGCCAGCACCGGCGTGCCATCCATCCCGATGGATCCACCTCGGTGCCAGGACCAGCGTGCCATCCATCCCCTTGTCCTGCCGCAGCAGAGAGAGGCAGCCGGGCAGGGGTGACAGGGGCTGTGACAACCCTGGTAGGGCACAGCCACGCTGAGCAGACAGGGAGGTGTGACAAATGCATATTTTATGATTGGCTTTTCGCAAATATTAAAATGAATATTATATGGGTTATGTTAGAAAGTTATGCTGTACTCATTTTCTTAAGTAGTGGGTTAAATATAGTTTTAGGTTATAACATAATGTCAAAATAGAAACTATGCTATGTGAGATACTTTTTTTTAAGAGAGGACTTGCACAGAGATAGCAGCCACAGGACACCTAAATCTTTCAGAGATTTAGGTGTCAGAAGAAACTAACTTCTTCCTGCCTCGCTCAGCCCTGAAAACACCGTCAGGATTAAGAGGAAGAAATTGATGCTGACCAGACAGAATTCTTTGTTTGAATGGAATTTATGCATCATATATGAGATGTATGAATATGCAACAGGCTATTGCTTTAAAGGGTTAATCCTCTGTTAACGTGGGTCCTTTTTTGGGTTTATTTTGCCCAGAAAACATACCTGGACTGTCTGTAACTCTTTGTTTTTATTGTCTCGTATTGTCCTAATCCAAATTGTCCAAATTTTTATTACTCTAATTTTATTACTGTTTTTATAACCATTTTATTACTATTAAACTTTTAAAATTTTAAAAACAAGTGATTGGCGTCTTTCACAGAGGCAACAGGAGATTCTCAACATTCCCCCATACAGATTGGCCCCAGTTCAGCTTTTTAAAACAGAAAACAGGGAGGGGAAACCACTTCTGAACCCCAGGGAATCCCCAGGGCCAGAAGGCTGCCGCCAGAGCTCTTATTTTGACTTAAGGAGTGTCATAATATAGGAATGCATCCAAAATTTCCCATTACTGCTGCAAATCAAAACCAAAACACTGTTAACCGTGTTTTCTCACTCATCATCTTGGAGAAACACAGATATTAGACAGGTTTGGATTTTCCTCTGACGTTCATAAATAGTAACTTTGATTCAGCAAAGCACAAAACCACGTGCTCAGATCTCAGCCTGGGCTGAGACACGCTGCTGGCAAGGTTCGCCTTTTATCGATGTCAACAGAACTTAAGCAATTGCTTGCAGTTTGCCAGGTTGGGCAAGGAGTGCATGGTACTGACAGCAGATCCCAAAAACATTCTTAACATTTCTAGGCAGATGCAAAACCCAGAGAACCTGACCCTTCACTTTTCAGCTGTGGCATCACAGCACAGCTCTGTGCAGCCCTGGGCACTGCCTGCTGTGCAGGCGCTCAGCCTGGTGCAGGCATTTTGGGTTTAATCCTGTCAGTTCTTCTCCTGACACATTTCAAACCCCCCATATGCCCTCGATGCCACTGGCAGCCATACCCAGGTAACAGTTCCTGGACTTGAGCCCAGGGCTCTCCTGATCAAGGGAGGAGAGGTTACACAGCCTGTGCATTGCAGGACCTCGTCACTTCTGGTGGCTTTTGTTAACAAATATTGTTCTGTTTACCTCAGGACTCGTTAGAAAGCAATTTTTGAAATGTTCAATATTTAATGAAATATTTAAATGTTTAATGGGTTCTTTTTCAAGCCCTGTTTTCCCCTTGTGGGGTTCTGAAGTCTCTGCAAGGATTGCGAGGTTTTAAGTTTCTCACTGTTAGAAATGAATCCTCTAATGACATTGGCTTAACAACAGAAATCAGCGTACGTGGGGACTGATGCTTCCACAGGCAGCAACACCCATTGCCTGGCCCACTGCAGGATCATTAGTATGCATCCCCACACCCCCACTGCAGTGCCTGCCTCTTCACAAATGCATATTTCTTTATTAATACAGGGATACTTTAATCTTAGCCTAATTTTACCTTTAGGGAAGCTCTATCCCGAGGCTGCCAGGAGCTTAGACCCTCCAGATGCAGTGGTGTGATTTGTATTCAAAGCAGCAGGTCTATCTGTCAACATGTTTGTCTCCCTTCTCTGCCAGCTCTTATTTATAATCCCATTCAGATTAATGAATGACAGTAGTTCTCATCACAAGAAATTTGATTAATCAATTTAAGTGCTTAATCACCCTGGCCTGGGTGAAAAGCATACTGGAGGGATGCTGCCTGGATAGGGGCAAAGTTGCGAGATGTAGGAGGAAAATCTCATCACTTTCCCTCACGAGCAGCTCGAGCCAGGAATGTGCACTGGATCCTTGAGGGGATTACGAGCTTTCCAAGAGCTCAAAATTTTCTTAAGGCCAGCAGTCATGGCCAATTAGGAACGAAATATCCACCTCCTCATCTGACACAAAAGGTTTCCTACTACTCACCTCACTCCCTGCTACCCATGTTGCTCAATCTGAACCCAAAAACTGTCAGTCATAAAAACCCCTGCAGGGTGATGATGAGGATAACACACCTGGACATCCTGCAGCATCCCACTCCCCATTAGGCCAGCCCATTGCTTTCCTGTACCTCAAAGACTCTCACAGCCTGGCAGTGTCACCAGCCTGAATATTCCAGAATAATCTCCAGGGTTTTCTGGAGACCTGGGAGGTATTTCAGGTGAGGGGTAGGAGCAGAAATCACTGATTTGTAGGACAGAGGCCACACAGTGTGAGCACTACCTGTAGCTGCTCTTGCAGATACTGTGAATGACATGACAAACCCAAAAAAACCCCTGTAACACAGCTCCAAGCAGGCTGTGCTCAACCAGGTATGCAGGATATGGGAATTCTCACTGAGAAGGATTCCCACATTCACCTCCACTACCTAAACTCAAAGGGATCGGAGGCAGGTGACCTGTTTGGAGCTCGGTACAAACAGGGCACAGCACAAGGCCTGTGGACAGACCATCTGATCACACCTGTGTGCAAGGCAGCACTGAGAGCACATCTGGGTTGTTGGGAAGGATGAAAGTTTGACAAGAAAGTTTAACAGATATGTATGCTTGGCAGAAAGATTTTTGAATGTAGAACCTGAGAATGAAATAGAGATGGAAGCAAGTTTTCATATAGAAGAAAAGAATTGTTGAGCCAGTCTTACTGGATAACCAAGGAGACAAAGGGTATGTTAGTTAGAAGGGGTTTTTATGGCTTAGAGCAAAGGATAAACCCACCTCAAACAAGAAGATGTTTTTACCGAGCAGAAAGATAGCACAGGCAGACAAGTCTGACAATGCTGCAAGCAGAAAAAAGGTCTCAGAATTTTCCTCTGCAAGAAAACTGAAAAACAACTTCTAGCTTAAACCAGGATGTACTAACTTTTAGTGACTGGAGAACAGTAACATGAATATGGTAATTGTAGTAGTTATGATAGGCTATAGGTAAAAGCAAAGGTATAGATTGGTTCTTATGTGTTAAGATGCTCAGCAAAGGAAAGTATATAATGCACTGTAACCAAAATTAAAGGGTCTCCAGGCCTGCCTGCAGCTGGAGCTGCCAGCTGCAGGCACAGGCTCTGTCACCCACGACCCTGGGCTGCTGTAACGTCTTGGATGTAATAAACTGCATTTTGAAGAGCTGCCTGGAGTCCCACATCTCTCACTCAGGCTCTTATTCTGGGTGACACATGCTCCACATGAGAGCCAGGCTCCCATACTTTCAGGTAAGGGAAGAGCATTCCCAACATCCCTGATGTGAGTGAGCAATTATTAGGAGGAAAAGTGATACGAGAGACTGCTCTGCCTCCACAGGCCCATGTTCTAAACCAACACTGCCCAGGTGGCTCTCCAGTGGGATACAAAACCCACAGGACAGGCATTACCTGGGTCCCTAAACACCATCAACCCCCACAGTCTCCTCAGCCCATGCCACCCCATGTCACCCTGTACAAGAGCTTCCTGACTGTCACCACATGGTGAGAACTGTGAGCTGGAAAATCGTGGAGCATATTAATGTCACACTGAAATATGACACAATACACAGAAGTATTTTATATTTATTCTCTTTTAGAAATGTTAGAAAGACAATATAATGAGAACACTGCAAACAAGTCAAGCGTTCTCCTCCTAATCTGGCAATAAAAATGTCAAAGAAATGTCTAAAATCCTAATAGGAGAACAAAAAAATAATGGGGTGGGCTATAACAAGGATTTAGCTGCAACTTTACTTGAAGGCTTTAATCATGTCTCCTACAACATCAATGGAAAATCAGATACAAAGCCACATAAACCATTAATGTCTGTGTTGGTTGCCTCAGCTGCTGGTGGGCTGAGACTGAATGGATCAGGCAGAGGCTAATGAAGACAGGCTGGGGTCAAAATACCTTTATATCTGGGGAAACTTTGCACAAAAGAAGGATTACTGAGCTGATCTTGGGGGAAACTTGACTAAGGTAGCAAAGGCTGTGACAAGAGCAGCACCACATCTCCAGCCCAGCTGGCTCCACTGTGGCCATCATGGGCAGACTGCACCCAAGTGGGAAACCTGGTTATTATCTGTCTGATTCTCTTTTTGGGGAAAGAAAAAAGACTATCACAGCATGGGGGAACCAGACAAAATGTGACAGTGCCCTGGGGAAATGCAGGCTGAGATGGTATTTTTGCAGACACACAACAGAAACAAGCCACATCCGGAACAATCCCAGGGCATGCAGGGCATGAGCAGATCATGTGAGGGACGTTTGTCTGACATGTTCACTGTCTGTCTGACACAGGCAAATAAGGACAAGTCTAAAAAATCCAACTTGTAGGAAATATATAAATATCTAAGAGAACTTTTGGGAGCTATTAATTATACATGCAGTTTTATCTTGAATTAATTTTTTGCTGGAATGGACAAGAAGCCTTCACTGGGATCTTTTTTCGGCAGCCTCCCTTGGGCAAAATCAGCCTTGGAGCTATCTGCAGACATCCCACACTGCAAAGGGCTCAGGTTCTGGGTTCTGTTCTCTTTACTCCACTTGATTACAATTAAGAGCAGTAGATGCTGCAGTGAGTGACTCAATGACCAACACATGTCCACCCCTGACTTCAGGCTCTTTGCAAAGGTGTTATGGCTCCACTGCAGCTCTGCACAGCCTGAGCAGAGAGCACAGGGCTGTGCAGTGGCTGAGTGCTCCAGACAGGGAGCTTCCAGTGGAAGCTGATATGGGAAGCTTCCCTTCCCATTTCAGGAAGCCATTTAAGGTTTTCAGTAGCTCCTGAATTCTGATAATTGAATCCAAGTGCACAGAAAACTCAGAAGGACCTGACTTTCAAACCTTCTTCCAGAGAATCCCTTTATTAAAAAGCATTTACACAACCTAAACCAAATTATTATGTATGCCAATACTAAATCTTCCCATTCTGATTTAAAATCCCTACAGCCTCACTACTGCTCACAAGCAATGGCAGGAGCTACAGTAAGCAGGCATTTAAAAATGTCTTTCTGGACAAGCTGTTGTAGAAATACTAAGTTTATACAGCTTAAAACCAACTTATCAATATTTCATTTCTGTCTCAAAAACCCAAACAGAAATGCAGTAATTTCTCAAGACTAGGGCACCAAAATTTACTGAAGTTCACCACCAGCAAACAGCTGAGTGTTTCTGACGTTCAATAAGCAGTGAAAAGGTCAACATTTTACTTGCATTAATTTTTTATCAGAGAAGGGAAAGCTCATTTTCATGACAGATAATGATCACTGGAAGAGGTCTTCTATGGCAAGATACAGAAAATGGGGGTACTCTCCATATGAAGTGTCTGAACCTCAGAGTCCCTCCTGGTGCCTACATGAGGTGACATTATCACTGGGATTTACCTGAAGTGACATTATCACTGGAACTTTGCCTTCTGTAGAGCTCTCCAGGGCTATTTAACAGTTATGTCACTTGCACAGCTGAGGAAGGAAAATACAACTCTAAATACAAAAACAAATATTTCCCATATGCCCTGAGACATTCTGGAGGGTAGAAACAGGGATGGCAAGCTAAAAGCAAATTTTCTTCTTGTAAAATAATAGTGATTTCTATCACTGGCATTCAAAGTACAGCTGTCCAAAGAGGATCTGTCTGCACATTCCCAAGGAGTTATTTGCATTCTTCCAGGAATGGGACAAGGAGGCAGTGGCATCATGGACCTTGGGTCTGGAGCATCCCACTCCTCCTTCCTTTTGGGTCACTCCGCCTGGGGCAGAAGGGCTGCAGGGCTGCCCTGCCAAGAGCTGTCCCTGCACTCCTCTGAGTGGACTGTCCTCCAAGAGACACCTGGAGTCCTGCCATGTACAGAACACCAGCCAGCACCTGGCCCTGAGACCCTCAAGTTCACTGTGCCAGGACCCTGTACCTGCTCCTGCAGCTCCCCAGCTGGAACCACAGTGCCCAGACACCACCGTGCAGGTGCAGCCCCTTGGGATGTCACCTGCCACTTCTCCTGCACACAAACTGACCCAAAGGGATTGACTCTCACTGTAACTGACTTGTCACCAGCATCTAATAACAGACCTGGGGGCTTTGCTGATTAATTAGATGCAAGGCTTCACACAAATAAATCTTAATGGGATCTCACACATCCCCCTCCAACCTTTTGTACTCTTTAGCTAAGAAGCTGAAAATGCTCACAAAGGACGTGAGTGGAGCTTTAGCAGGTCATGAGGGTTGAAAAGTCTCCCACAAATGCATCACTGGAGGCCACCCAGGCCTCACTGTGTGGAGAGTGATGGTGGCAGCAGGGAAGTGCCTGGCTCCAGCACAGCCTCCTCCAGCTGCAGGGTCCCACCATCCCACAGCCTCTGGTGGCAGTGCACAAAGAAGGGGACCTGGCAGTCACAGAGCACTGACAAATGAAAGTCAAGTGATTAGCTGGTATGTTCAACAGTTTTGCTTCTAAACTGCTTTCTGCATATTTTCTCAATAAAAGCAAGACAGCGCTGATGAGCTGTATGACAAAACAGAACGCTGAATCATTTTTAGTACATCACCTCTTCTCATGCAGAGGGAATTTTCTGTCTTCCCCATCACAGCCAATTAGAGCATTCACAACATTTCTTCAAGGCTGACAGTGATTAGAAGAGATCATGAGACTCGTAAGAGACAATTCCACGCTTTATGTTGTTAGGTCTGTTCTCTCCATCCTGGTTTTGGGGTGTTTTACTGGCAATGGCAGAGCAGCATTTTGCTCAACCCAAACAATTATTTCCTTGACTGCAAGTACAAAGTGCAGCTTTGCTGATGTCAACAGGAAAGATGGTTTTCCCTCAAAACAGCAGGGGTGTGTCTGGGGTGTGGAACAGTGGCTCTGAGCCCTGTCCCCTGCTCCTGTAGAAAACAGCATCCTGGAAATCCTCTGTCCTTCTGCAGAGAAGGACACAGCTGGCTCAGGAAAGAGAACTGCTGTAGAAGGGTGCTGAGTAGGAACTGAATGTCATTTGAACATGAAATGACTGATTATTTCAGCTTTTTTCAAGATTGAAATGGTGAAATGCCATCCCTTGAAAGGAGTCCCCTCTTACAAAACCTGGACCCATAAATGGAAACTTGAAACACTTTCTGAAATGTTCACTGGCTGAATCCAGCTCAAAAGGAGATCAGTGCTCTCATGGGTAACTCACAGTGTCCAGAGGCTCACAGTGCTGACAAATCACAAGAAGATTCACAGTGACATGTGCCAATTTAAACAGTGTTTGTTTCGTTTTTGTAAGCAGAAGTTTTCAGCATTTGAGAGAAAGGTACAGACAGACACTCATGTGCTTGTTCACTGCCAAGAGAAAATGCTTTGCTGAAACTGAGCACTGGCTGCAGCACAAAACTGAACAGCAAGATTTTCTCTTGTTACTGAAACCAACTTCAAAATTCAAGGAAAAGCAGAAGAAATCCGAAAATTCTAGGCTGCTTGCTTCCCAACCTCCCACTGACACCACAAAACTGTCATTAGAAATGAGTCCCATGGGCAGGCAGAAATCTATTCCCTCGGCCACACAATCCATCATCTCTATCCAATACGCTGCCTGTAGGTTTACAAATCACAAGGAATTTACCAAGTAGCTTTCATAAGGAAAAGTGGACAATAAATCATCATCACACCAAAGCCACTCATGTAACACACAGCTTCATTTTCATGCCAAATTTCATAATTGGTGGCTGTAAAAAAACACAAACCTTTCAAAACTTCCTTATCTGAGCAGTCGTCAAAAATAATGATACAATATTAAGGATGGACATTAATTAAATTATTCACCTACTCCTTCTTCTCTAATTCCATGCTGAACCTGAAAGGATAGGAATTTGGCCCTCACCAGAGCCAAGGCTGCACTTTGCCCCAAGGAGCTTTTGAAAACAACTGGTTTTACTTGCCTTAAGCTCCAGGGTCTGAAGGACAGGGACAATTTCTCTGGAACTCCTGCCACTGCTGTGCAGTGGCTGCAGCACCTCCTCAAACTTTTGATAAATCCTCCTCTGAAATGGCAATTAACACCTTTTGCAGGTCACTCCACAAGATTAATTTTCCAAGCACAGATTAATGAAAACGCAGACAGAAGTGTTTAGAAAATATTTTCCCTATTAATCTTCATCAGCAGCAGATTACCAGCAGGGTGGATAATGAAGATATCGGCTCGTTAAGGTGAGAGCAGGCTGGGAGAAGGACAGGGCTGTTCTCCCAGGCACCATAAGCAGCTCTGTTACCACCATGTCCCAGTACACTGCAAATTCCACAGAGAAACTACTCAGTCTATCCCAAAACACTGACTGGGTCCTACCCATGCGCTGAAGGGCAGCTCAGAGGAGGGAACTGCCCAAGAACCCAAATCATCACAAATCCCCATAGCCAACAGGTTCCAAGTTCCACAAAAGGAGCACAGAGAAATACATTTAAAAACCTTCAGTCCCTTCAAATCCACCAACAGCAAATGCTACTTCTGGTTGAAAGTTTACCCTTAGGACTGGGAGGCTCCTTTTTGACAGAACTTTTCTATGCCACACACAAATCTCAAAGGGATGTTTAATTGAATTGGATAAAGAGTCTGAAATTAATACAAAGACAATCCTGCAGAGGAAACCTGCCCCTGAAAGGAGCTCATGGTCACTGCAGAGCTCATGGATGATGGCTCTGTAAACTGGATTGAGTGTGCCTACCTTCCTGAAGCTGGACTTTTTGACTCCCAGAACCCCTGTATTTCCCCAGATTACCAGAGAAAGTTTCATGTTGCTTTCTCTAACAACTGTGTCTCACACAGTTCAAGCAAACAAGAGGTTTTTCTCCTAATTTTATTTTCTTTTCCAGCATTAACCCTCTTCTAAATTGAAAAACGTTATTCTGCCCTTATTTTCCCAAGCTCATCACTGGCAATGTTGCATTTTGATGCAGTCTAACTTAGAGCCTGGTTTGGGTTTAAAAAGAGCAAACGTGTGGGTGTAGGAACCTTGCCTCGGGTAAGGAAGCACGCTCCTGCCTGGCTCACTACAGAATCAATCAAACCCGCACTTAATGGAAGGACAGGAAGGCAGTGGGAGGAGAAGCTGAAACCACATCCCGTCCTTTGTCAGCAGCACAAAGCTGCGCACTCCCTACCCTTCAAAACTCCTTGCAGGCGGGTGGGGAACCACTGCTGAGGCGCTGCGGGTGCTTCCTCCCGGCAGCTCACTCATCCTCCTCCTCCTCTGCCGCCCGCGCAGCCTTCGGACCAGCACCGAGGCTTGTGCCAGCTCCGAGCTGAAATAAACAGGACAGCTGAACGTCATGTTAGCAAAGGTGACCTTCAAACCTTCCTGGTGTTTAAATTCAGTGTGCACCCCTCACAAATTAGCCATTACCTGTTTAATATGAGGGATGCCGCTTCACCGTGCTGGAGTATGCTCTGTAATATGAAAATATCATCGCTTTCTGTCAAGGTTCACTTGCAAGTTGAGTTTGCAATAAAAAGGTGTATCTCTAATGACGTCAAGGAAAAGAGAGGAATGGACTCAGGCTAAGCTGGATCTGACCGTGACTGTCAAGACACCAACTCACCTCTTCCCTTGCAGAGCAGGGGAATCCAGTGATTATAAAGTTTAATGCTACCCTGTTGAACGATATTTTCACTTCAACCGAACTGTAAAATTAACTGAGAACTAACATTAAAAAAAGACTTTTATTTTATGCTGATCATTAAGTAAGGAGGTTTCACACTTGAGATCTGTTATATTAAAGGGGGCTGAAATTGCTTGTATCAATTACTTTATTCTAAGCAGACAGACTTCGTACAAAATATTGAAACTGTTTTGTGACTATAGAGGAGAAAGCAGACAAATCCTGGGTGGGAAGGGATCTCTGGTGTGTGGCTGCTGCCAGTGCTACATGGGGCAGCACTCACCTCCCCAGGTATCAGGGGAGCTGCTACAGACTCCAGGCTCGGCACATGGCATCGTCCCATGAGACCTTTGGTGGACCAGAGGCCTTATTTCCTGCCACTGAAACAATCTTCTTCAGGTTCTACTACCTAAAGTAAATGAAGGTGCACTCCACTGGAGCCTGGTAACTTTGCTGTTTACCTTGTCAGTAAATACATCTACGAGTGAGGTTTAAAAAATAACAAACTGAGGGGCTCAGAGGAACCATCCTCAGCATCACCCAGACACTGAATGAGTGGACATACAAACAGAAGGAAGGAAAAAACTGGTTAAGCAGAAAAGCAGCAAGAGCATGAGCAACTGGGAAGATGCATAGCCTTAAGTGAGTTCTGCACCAAACTGGCTGCTCCAGCAAGCAAGAGTGAAACACAGCCCCTAAAAACTGATGCACTCCTCTAATGATCTCACTGTGGCACCTCTGATACAGCTCGGTACCACTACAGGTATGCAATTAATTACAGACCAGGAGTAATGCACTCTGCAAATGGAAATTCTATTAATATGTGAGTATTAGTTCTATTAAAACATAATTATTAATTCCATTACTGTTACTGCCAACGGCACAAACCCAGTTTGAAATGTAAAACTCCCCTCAGGTAACTTTAAGGCACACAAAAAACGGTGCAAGGAAACAAAGTATTTGGAGGATCCTCAGGCCATTAAAACTTTCCAAGCACAGTGCAACCCACCCAAAGACCTGTGGCCTGTACAAGGGCACAGGCAGCTTTAGGAAAGCACTTTTTTCTGCAGGTTGTGTGTTTTGTTGTGATCATCCTCATCATCCTCTTTTCTCTTAACATACAAAAAGAGGGATTTTCAGTTGCAGAAGGTGCTGACTTTGCAAGATCAGGCTTGCCAGTGAAGTATGGGTTATCCCCGTTTATACAACTGCTCAGTGTTTATTTAAACACGAGCCAAAGCTCAGCTGTGTGAGGGGGACGAGCACATGGCAGCGCCAGCCATCCAGCTCTGCTGCTGGCACCCACGAGCAGAACTGCTCTTTGTCATACACCCACAGCCAGGGAGGCTCCAGAAAGCCAAGCCCTAAATTTAGAAGTCATCATCCCAAAGCTGTACGTGAAACGATTCATCATGATGACAGCAGCAGCATGTGAAATGGAGTCGTTTGGAGAATAATGCAGACAGGTATTTGCACAGCACGTGGTGTTTGGAGTCTCATGAGTACATAATCTGCTGCTTCACAATGGGTGGGGCTTTTCCAGGGTCCTATAATGACTCTGCCACAAGGCTTAACCTCAAATAACATTTCAGCCCATCCTAACACATAACAAAAATCTAATTATATTCTGAAGAGGAGAAAAAAAAAGAAACACAGTAAGAAGAAAAAGGACTCTTCCTGCCCAGAGTGGCCCTGCTGTGGTGTTCAGCAGCACCAACAGCTCCTGACCATCAAGCCCAGCACTCCCCTGTGTGAACACCACACCATGGGCATCCTCTATGCTGTGCCATCCCCCTGCTTCTGTCCTCATGAGCCCTGCAGCTGGCACCTGACTTGCTCAGAGACTCAAGACTCCAACACAAGCAGGGACAGTCCTGAATGTGCATTTACCTGCAGCCACTCTTGCTCTGGTCATTGCTGTGCTGATGCCAGCTCTCATTTTACATGATTTTCACCTCCCTACTTTATTTCTTTGACATTTGTAGATGGAACAAGTGCACCACTTTCCAGCCCTGGTTTTGCCAGATTAAACAAGCTTTTTATTTCTTCTCATAAAACAGGCCATTTTCCTGATCCGACCTGTCGTTTTCTGTTCTGCTCTGCACCAATGTCCCCTGAACACTGCACTCCTCCATTGTATACAGAGTTGTAAATGACACAGTACCACCTTGCTCATGGCCCCATTGTGCCCCACTGCTGCTGTTGTTCCCTCTCTGAAGCACCCACAGGACTGCACATGCCATAAGAGTCATTAGCACACGCTGTCTGAGGTTAAGGAACTCCAAATAACACTCAACAGTGTGTGCAAGCCACCCTAAATTGACTGATGAGAGATCAATTTTAGCTGAAAAGAACCTCCAGTGTGCAAAATGTTGGTAAACACAGGAAATTTAACTGAGCATGGCCTTACCTGGCCTGCAAGCAGGACATCCCCAGGCTGGGCAGATAGAGATTAGTACACACTGCCAAGAATAAAAGTGATGTAAAAGCTAATCTCTCTCATTGCTGTATTCCCAGTCACAAGCTATGTGTTCATTATCTTCCATTAATATAGTGTCCTCTTCCTTAACTAATAAAACATTTATCTCCAAGGAAATTCTGCAGAAAAGACTGAATTTGCATACACATAATAGACATGTCACAATGTAAGATGCAAGGACTTGGTATTCCAGCTAGGAGTGTTATACATGATTTGTGTTAGTTTCCCTAAATTCCAGAACAACTCCAGTGAATCCCATCCCTGCCAGTGGCACTGTAGGACCAACTGCAGATCTGCTGCATTTACTGAGGGTACAACACTGAACAGGAACTGCATATTTGGGCTACACATGTTTTGGGGCAATCACTCCCATAATCTAAATGCAGCTGCTTAATTGTGCACTTCACAGAGGAGAAGCCAGGTGACAGTGAAGCACTCGGTGGGATAAAATCTGAAAAATTAATAGTAAGGAACTCATGTTTCCTGAGGAGGAGGGAAGGTCTGGAGACAGGAACACCACAAGAGCTGGAGCACTGGTGCAGCTGGCTGCCCCACAGCACCTCACATCACTGCCTTAACCACCAGTGCAATGGCTCTGTGCATGGGAGAGTCCCAAAGGAGAGGAATCTCTGCAGATAATGATCCACCACAACGGTTTTCTGTCAGAGCCAGAACAACCTGACTGCTAAAGGTGAACTTCACTTACAGATCTGCTGTGCATTTTGCTCCAGACTGTGATGAAAACTTCTTCCCCTGCCAACAGTAAAGTCTACCAAGATTTTTTTTCTTTTGAAAACTATTTTTGAAAGTCTGCTTAGAAAGCAGCTGTGCTCCAGGGGACAGAGAAGGCAGCACCAAATGCACGATGCAACACCGGGAGGCAGAGCTTAGGATACTGACATTATAAAACCCAGGTAGCAATGGGAAATAGTGTTTTTACAAAGGCTACAAACAGGAATGCAAGGTCTAAGGGCAATTATCCAGATGCTGCTCAGTCATGTATTGCACATTCCCTCCTTTCCTATCAGTGAGGCAAGGAGAGCCATGCTGAGCAGAGCTGTGATGCTCCCTGGCCACACTGGTCAGTGTCCTGTCACCAAGAGCAGACATATCCTTCCTTTCCTGGGAAACAACCTCCCAGGTGACAATTCCCCAGCACGAGAAGCATCATCCCAGCTCCACAGCTGAGCCATACTCCACTACATCCCCCCCATACCAATGGCTCCTGCAGTTCAGCTGCCGTCGTCTCTGCATCCATAAATCAACTTTATGGAATGCACCAATTCAGGAGCGGTGCAATAAAATACACCTGTATTATTGGAATATCAACTATGTTTGCAAAGAAACAAGTTTTTTTCCATGAGCTCCCCAGGCACCTCCCTCAGTATCTGCAGAGCTGAGCACAGAACAGGACAGAGGTGACTCTGCCCGGCAGGGAGAGGTTGTTCACAGGCCCCCAGCCAGCTCCTCATACCCTGAGGATCAGCACTGAGGGGGGCAAACTGTGCACAACCAATGATAAAATCCTAGATAACAGAGATTTCTCATATCCATATTTAAAAAAAACCAACCCAAACTATTTCAAGTAGTCAGGCAAACATCACCCAGATGGCAAGTTTGCTGTATCCTTGCTGAAAAATACTATGCAGCCAACAAACCCATATGGCCAACCAGAGGAGCCACATAAAGATAATGATACGCCTATACAGGCAAAATGTTAATGAATTAGGCCCAAAGTACATAAAAATCTGCTACCTGGTCCATTACACCTGCTTATGAAATCAATGCTTGTATTTACCTTAACATTTAGTACTTCATAAACATGGGGTGGGCAGGCAGGGTCAATGCAAGGGTGTTGCCAAGAGGTCATCTCTGCAGCCCACTCTGCTTCCCACACCCCAGTCTTTGCCCCCTTTCAGCTGGAAATGGGGTCTCACAGTCTTCAAATTCCCCTGAAGGGGAAAGGGATAAGACATACAAGCAGATGGTCTATAAATAAGATTCTGGAAAAATCTCCCAATGCCTGTGGATTTATCTCCTTTAAGAAGGTCAGCCCATTCGCTGGAGGGTTATTAAGCTCTCTGCCACGTACGTGCAGGCAGTAAAAGAGATGCAGAAAGGGCTGCATCACCTAAACCACTGACTCACACAAATGCCAAACACTGACGCCTTCAAGGCTCTGCCATCGTCACCACCTTCTCCATGGCTCTCATCCATGCAAGAGCCACTTCTGTTGTCTTCCAAGATGCCACTGAGCTGAAAAAGACGTGGAGGCAGATAAGAGCATGGATCTTCTATATTAGGATGTCACCGTCATATTCTCTAGAAAAATCCCCTTGCCCAGGATTCTTCCCTTGGGAAGCTGAGAAGCCTCAGAGAAAAAGGAAAACAATATTATCTCATTTGCTTCTCCTGTGTTTTGCTGCTTTGGAATGTGGTTTGGAGATTGTTTATCCAACATGTGAATTGTTTTGACTCATTGGCCAATCAGGATCAAACTGTGTCGGGACTCTGGAAGGAGTCACGGGTTTTCATCAGTATCTTTTAGCCTTCTGTCTGCATCCTTTCTCTGTTCTTTAGTATAGTTTTAGTATAGCATTCTTTTATATAATATAATATCATAAAATAATAAATTAGCCTTCTAAGAACACGGAGTCAGATTCATCATTTCCTCCCTACCACGGGGGTCTCAGAAAATACCACATTAGGATTAACCAATTCAGTGGCCATTACATGAGGAACCATCAGGATGCTCGATGGCCAACAAGATCTGTATGTATGCCCTGCTGCCTGGAATCCCCCACCAGTGATTTACACTCTCACACACATACAAACACACACACACACACACGAGGCTTATCCCTGCTGTGAAAGGAGGGGTGCTCCATCTGACAAACTATCGTAAATCAAAGGCGACTCCGACCAGGGGAGAAAGAAAGAATGATGCATGGGACTCCAACTTATCAGAAGGCTGATGCATCACTTTATTATACAATACCATATACATTTCATCTAGACTGAATCTGCCATGCACTCACTCTTGCTCACAACTGCACAGAACTGCACTTATCTCTGATTCTCTCGTGACTGTCTCGTGACAGTCCAACACACACACAACTCTTGGCCCTAACAGGCCAAGGGAACAAAACATCCTCTCTTTGGATACACAATCTCCATATTGCATTCCACTTTGGTACAACACAGGCACAGCAAGCGATAAGAATTGTATTTTCCCTTTCTCTGAGGTTCAGAAAATGCGAATCTCAGAAATATCCTTGGGAAGAATTGTGCCTTGCTTTTCTCTACGAACAGAACGTGGCATCACCAAACCACTGGGGAGGCAGGGATTTTGGCCACCCCCAGCCACACGGGGGCTGGCTCGGAGCTCCTGGCCACATGCAGGTCACGGCAGCGGCTGCGACAAAAGGCTGATGCCCGGAGGGCTGTGCGTGCCCTGCCGGCTGTGAGCCGGATCATCCATCGCGGGTGCCCCGGCCCGCGGGGAGCCCGCGTGGGAAGCGCCGCAGTCGTTTCCAAGGCGACGGCGCGATCAGAGGCAGGATTCCTTTCTCATCAGCGAGATGGCTCAAGTATCCATTACGTTCCGCGGCGGGTTGAATAACAAACGTGAACGCCAACAAATCAATGAGACGAGCAGGATTTTTAAGCCCTGCAAAATGCTTGTTTTCTTCTGTATTCCCTCGAGCCCGAGGCTCCCCATCCGAGTTAGAGCAAAGGGATTTCAAATTTGGCAAGAATCTAGGCAACAGATCCTCCTGAAGTGCAAATTGCCACAGTTCCACTGAAGTCAGCAGAGATATGACAATTTACACCCACTTAGGTTCTGCCACTGGGTAATTAGCACATTGCAAATAACTGGAAACAGATTCCCAAATAAGAACACTCTTAAGCTTGAAGCAAGAATGTTTAAATAAAAAAAAACAAACCTCCACATTTTTTTTCCCCAGGATTAAGGAAACTTGCAGCCTTCTCTGCTGGCTTCTCCTACTATTTTACTGGATAAAGTAAAAAATTGCCACTCTTTTTGTTCCCCTGATGACCCAGGTTGAAACCACAGCTGTGTTATCAGCCTTGCTGTACCTGACATATTTGGCTGACACATGTCCCACCAGGCCCAGCCCAAATGCCCTTTCAGTACCAACTCCCTGCACACCCCCAGGGACCCAGCATTCCATCCACTCGTTCCAGTCATGCCCAGGTTTTGTCACCTACCCCATTTTACAGACTTTTATTTCGAACACAGAGACAACAATGCACATGTTGATCATGTGCAGGATGTAATAGGCAGGTTCTGTATAATTTCTCTCTTAATCAATACCAAAAAAGGTCAAGCAGAACGAACCCTTCATTCTTTCACACTGGGCTGACTGGTCTAACATCAGTCCTGGGCAAAGCAGTGGAAAAATTGATATGAGATTCAATTAATAAGGAATTAAAGGATATTTTAATGCATTTAATGCTCACCAACTTGGTTCCATGGGAAATAGCTCTTGTCAAGCAAACCTGATTTCATTCCTTCAGGAGGTTCAAATTCTGGTTGACAAAAACCACATATTTGGAAGGCACTTAAAATTCTGTATGGCATTTGACTCGGTACCAAACAGCATTTGAATGTTAAAAACACACCCACATTTAATGCATTAAAAGCTGTCTAGCAGACAGATCTTGAAAGCAGTGGTCAGCTGGTACCTGTAACTGCATCCTGAGCTTCCAGAGATGAGGCTGCACCCCGGGAAGAGATGGCCCGGGAAGAGCTCAGGCTCTGAAATGGACAAATTGCTCAGCCCACACGTTCAGGCTGTGAAACGCAGCTGCTGTGGTGTCAGCACTAAGAGCTGAGACACGTGGTTGGTGAAGGTTCCTGCAGAACAGCTGGACAGAGACACCCACAGATCTCCTCCTCTGCCTGAGTAGTAACTGCCTGGCTCTGTCACACTGGTTTGCCCATTCAGAACAGTTTAAAAGAGGGGAAACATCTGAAGTGGCACAGCAAGGATGCCCTTCCCTGTTCTTTTCCTGGGATATGGATTCTCCTTGCACCCATCCATCACACATGAGCTGTTACAGCAGAAGGTGCAGAGCAGCCTCTGCCCTCACCCACTGACCATGTGCAGGCACTTCACCCATCACCCACAGGTGAACTCACTGGGGGGAGTCAAAAAGGCAGAGACACCCAGAAATAAGAGGTTTCCTGAATCTGTTCCTTCTGCCACCAGCAGATTCCTGAGAGCTGGAAAAGCTGCCCTGCCTGCAGATGACCTGTGCCCTGCCCTGCTTAGTGACTGACCAACAGCCTGCCTTTCTTCTAACCAGGTTATTCTAAATGCCAGAAGTGCTGAGTCAGAGAAATTTAATGTCATCTCTACACCTCAACAAGAAACAAAGCCACAAAATGTCCGTGTGCTCACCTGCCAGCATGTCACTGGCTCTCTCATCTGCATGAAGAACTGTCTGGACGGAACACTGGTGAGGAGGGAGTGCAAGGCAGGGGTTCCCTGGGAGGAGACGAGAAGCACTCTGCTCTGAGGCATGAATTGCCATGTGTGCTCAGCCCCAACATCAGATGAGGGAGGGAGGGAGGAAGGGAAGGCAGGAAGGAAGGAAGAAAGTCCAAAGAAGGGGTTATGTGGCCCCAAAGCGCCAACACTGAGACAGGATCTCCCACCCACAGCCCTGTTCAGGGTGCCAGACTGCTCAGAAATCAAGCCTGCTTTAGCAATGGCAGCTGATAACTCAATGTAAGGAGCTGTGGCTGTAAGGAACGTTTGTGTTTTAACGCCATCCGACGGGGAGTGGGAGCTTGTCCTCCCAATGTCTGGTGTGCTGCCTCTGCTCACAGCAGAGCCATCCTTCCTGTGTCCTTCCCCACAGCAGAGCCTTCCCTTTCATCCCCTCCTCACAGCAGAGCCATCCCTTCTGTCCCCTCCTCACAGCCAGGCTCGTTATTAGCCGGGGAAGCAGAGGATGTCCAATGGCAAGGGGGGAATAAATCATTGTTCTCAGCTAAATGGAGTAGTGCAGATCTGCTGGAAATGCTGCCTTTACCAGCAGTGCAAATAATGGAGATTGCACGCGCCGGGGCCAAGGCAATGAGCCACCACACTATTGATGGGGCATTTGTACAACTGCAGGAGATGTGTTTCACAGCTGGCTTTAACAAAGGCAGCGTTGCTGCTCAGAGCTAAGGATTAATTCTGCTCCACACCATGCACAGGTTATCCCAGCCAGACCCCAGAGAAGCTGAAGGACAAGCGGCTCGTGCTGGTGTCTCCCCCTCAGCCACTCTTGGGTCTGTGGGGTCCAACATCTGTGTGTGTGTGAGGGTGAACAAATATTCACAGAAATGCATTCTGTATTTAATCTGGGGGAATTATCCACTTGCAGACATGAAACAGAACCATTACCATACTGGATCCATCCCCATTTAGCCTCAGTTCCTGTTCCTGACAGCCACCAGCACAAGATGCACTGGAAGAAGGTGAAAGGCTTTTGCACAAGACATCAGGAACACCTGAAGGCATTATCCAAAATCCTAAACAACCTTCCACACTGTAGCTATTCCACTGGCAGGGAGAATGAGATCTATGAGAAACATGATCTGCACAATTATAATTTACATTTTAATGAATGATGCTGCAACAAACACACCAAAGTATCTCATCTCTAGTATCTAATTCTGTTGATGCCAGTCAACATGTTCCACTGTTCACCATTTTTACTTGAACTCCTGGCACCACTGGCTGTGTAACCTCTTTATTCCACCCCCCAGGAATCTACCATCTGCATATTTGCCCAAATGAAAAAAGGAAAGCACCCAAGTGGTTGACAGCCACTTCCCAGTGGGAACCACGATGGGGGCAGTGACTGGAGAATTCCCAGAAAGCCATTTTGGTAGAATTCCCAGAAAGCCATGCATTCAGTAACAGAACAGAAGACCTGAATGAACCCAGGGAGAAACTTACAGACTTCATTCTCTGCAGGAGTTTGCAGAAAGTGCATAACAACATATTAGTGTATAAAGATGAAAGGCCTATAAATTTGTACAAGAAAGCCCAGAATCTCTACAAAAGAAATACAATGAAAAACAAAATTACAGATGGAAACTAGGCATCAGCTGTGACAGTGCTTGCTCAAGTCAGAAAAAACAACCAGGATGTCAAACCAGTGCAATAACTCACTCTTCGGGTTTACTTTTTTAACCAAAGAACTGCAGCTTCTCATTGATTTTTTCAGCATATTTAAAAATAGATTAGTACATTACTGCAACTGTGGTGGGGTTTTTTAAACAGATGAAGCAAAATAGCATTACAGATACTCCAACCCTTCGAAATTTTTTAAAATGTGACTTGTTAAGTAGTGGTACGCATTAGTAGATAGTTTTCTACGAAACAAAGTCAAAGAGGCTTTTCCATTAAAAGCATCTCTGCCTTGATCCCACCTGCTCTGCACTGGAGCCTTTTATTCCACTCTCTGTGTGTGTCTGCCCTTACAGAGATCCTGGAACCCTTGGGTTCAACTGAGCCTTATTACATTTTAAAGCCTTTGGATGGCAGCAGCAAAGTGTTCTGCACTATAAACCAGAACACAGCTGAGCTTTGATGGGTATGCTGCTTCTTTCTACCCCACAAAACACTTTCTAAATGCTATTAAAATTTAGCATACGCCATAATAACCAGGCTGCCTTTTTTTCCACATTTAAGTCAATTGACTTTCAAGTTTTATCTTTCCACATACTTTGGATCAAATAAAGTTGTTTCTGCAGCTCAGGAGGAGGAGGATGTGGCTCATCTTGACGAGCAGCAGTTCCATGAGAAAAATTCTGGGTAACCAAATAAAACTGCCAGTGGCCAGTGGAGACAAAGTAGAAAAGTTCTGCATTTTCTGTCTTTTCCAGCTATTAGATTACTCCAGAGTGACGGGGAAGGCAGAACACTCCTGTCAGCGTATTCTCAGGGGAGCGAGACTGCGCAGGGAGAACAGGAGCAGGAGGATGCAGGCAAAGGTCACTTTTCACATAAACTGGAGGGGTACTGATGCGAGGCTGGGACCAAAAATAACTCCTGGAAATACAAACCCTGGTGCAGTAAGGGAAGGGAACAGACAGTGGGGTCAGGGACCCCTGTGTCACCCAGAGGGACCCCACCTCCCACTTCATCAGGAGAGCTGAGCACCGCCCTCATCTGGCTTCAAACACTTTTATATTTAACCACACTGTATTGCCCAAAAGGCAAGTAATTCTGAAGGAATGTCACTCAGGGAGGACTCTTCAACTGGAGCTACTGGACTCTGTCTCTAACGTTACAAATATAATTACAATCATCAGCCTGTGCTAACGAGTGGGAAGGGGAACGATTTGCATTCAAACTGCAGCCACGTCAAAGCAGAAGATGCTTCTGAAACAGGACCAGCAAGGCACTGAGCTAGTAAATCCTTCCATTTAAAGTTTCAGATGATATGTAGGGAGTCATGCTAGAAACTCCTCCTTTTAGCTGAGTCAGGATGCAGAGGCTAAAATGAGCCAAATCTGAGTTATCTTCAAAATAAGCAACATGGACAATGAAAAAAAAAACACCACCACCCACCCCTGCCAAGAGCTGGGCCCTGTCCCACTACCCATGTGGGTGGAAGGAGGATGTGGCTGCAAAGCTGCAGAGAAGAAACCATCAGACATTGGGACTAGGACTTATGTAGACTGCAGGAAATTTACAGTAGGTACAAAGAAGAAAACTCTTCCTCAGCTCAGGCAGAACATTACAGAAGACTCAGTGGCAGGATGATTTATCATGTGTCAGACTCACCTCCTAGCCCAGTGATGGAAGTTTCATCATTTGGAACACTGGAGGTTCTGCACAATGTTAGGGAACACACCCCAGGGCATAATCCACCTTTGCTCCAGCAGCAGGAGGAATCACCTGATGGATTTTCTCTGCAACTTGTTTCTATGTTTCAAGGCTTTGGATTACAAAGAAGTGAGGAAGGAAATGTTGCACAGATCACATTTGACTATCATTTCCTTCAGCTGATGGCACTGGTGCCACAGAGGGGGGTGGGAGCAAACTGGAGCCTCATTGTCCAGCGGGCCACATATGCCCCAGCCTGTGCACTTCTCACAAGTACTTATTTATGAACACCCTGAAAACCTGGGGCATTTATCCTCTGGTAATTTCCTCCCAAAGCAGGTGACCAGACAGACACAAAGCTCACCCCACAGTGACCAGAGCATGTGCTTGCCGTGACTTATTTGCTCACCTGCAGGCAGCCTCCTGCTGTGTGCTGGATTGGCTTCTATAGAGCACACAAGCAAGCCCTCCCTTAAAATACTCAGGAAACTCTTTCCCTGGATTTTGCCCCCTTTCTTAACCTTCCCATTTCCAGACAATATAGAAAGTGGGAAACACAGCACCTATAAATCCAGGTTATGATCCAGCATCCCAGGGATACTCTAAGACACTTCCACCTCATGGGATCTGGGGATGTTTCCAAGCAGCTCTCCTTAGCCACACACAGTTGGCTTGAGGAGGGTTGTTTATAGTCACTGGCAGTTCCACAAACATCGATGATTTAGTTTCCCAAATATTTGTCTCCCATGAAAGTCGGGAACCTCTCAATTTTACAAGAGTTGTTACAAGTCAGACAAAAGCTATTAATAAAGTGTGAAACCTACAAAATCCCCCAAGGGGGATGGAAAAAGAAATCAGCACTGGAAGGAAAGATCAAGTGCTGCTCCAGTGACAGATGGTGCTCCACAAAAGGTCAACCCTTGGCTCATTCTGCTGCTCATTATTTATTAACAATCTTTCTGACATTGGCATTACTGCAAGAGTCCAGCGTTATGCAGATAATAAAATGCTATTTTATAGTCCAAGGTCTCCTGCAGGTACAGCAAAAAGTTTGCAAAGTGATTTCAGCGTTGCAGGGCACTTTTGAGGATGCCTGTGCCAGGAGAGCACAGCCAGCCTGTGAAGAGAAGATGAAATGGAAAAGTTTCATGGCTCACGTGCCTGGCCTCTCGCTTACCCAGACTTTTCACCATTTCCCACATCTCACCCAGAACAAGACAGCCAAGGTCAGGTGTGCCACAGTCTTCACTGGCTGTAGCAGCTCACGGGTTACATCTGCCAGGGTCTGACAGGAAACCTTCCCTAACCTTCCCAACACCAGGGACTGCACTGCTCCTTCCACAGCAGCCACCACGGCAGCAGGGGGAGGGAGTCAGCAAGCACAGCAATGCAGCAGGGTGGGAGAACCTCCTCCCACACCAGGAGAGTTCTGTGCTCTCCAGCATCAGTCCCCTCTTGACTGCAGCAAAGAACATGCAATTGGCTTTTTCCAGCTTCAGGTGTGAGCACTCAGGAAAATTAGCTCAAACAACAGCCACAACACTGCTGCAAACTGCCCAGCCCAAGAGAGCCCAGAAAGATCCCACTGGCAAAACAAGAGACACTTCCATTGGAGTGAGCCCTCTACTGCCTCAGAGGAATGATCAGCATAAGTATGATTATATCAATAAAAAATAAAAACATCATAAAAAGTATTCGGGCAGAGATAAGTTTATGACTAATTATGAACAGCATGTCATGCCCTGACTCCTTGTAAAATAAAATATAGTCTATTTTTGCTATCTGCTCCCATGACTTCCAGATAACAGACATGTTTACTTCCAAGCTTGTACCTTGTTTAACACGTCAAGAGTTTCAACCCCATGCAGAGAAATCACCAAAGGTTCCTGCATCCCACAGAACTCATGGGAGCATGACTGTGTTTGATCCTCCTTAATGTGGCTTATCAGTAAATATCAACTGAAATTCATTGTAGACACAGGTTAAGTTCTACATATACATCTACAGGATTTATGAAGTCCCAAAATATTTAGGATATTTAGGTTTTTATCCAAGAACAACAGGAGCAAGCACCAGCAAAAAATAAATGCAGATCAGGTATTGATGTTGGCAGCAGTTTGGGAATCAGAGCTACAAGCAGGGTGGGGATTCACATCAGTGACTCCAGTACACAACCACTTTACTTTGACAAATTTAAAATGGTGATTTAACATTTGCACTATAGATGCAGACAAATGACCTGCAGAATTCTCCCACCCAAATCCAGAGGGAGCTGCTGGCTCTGCCTCTGTGGTGTGATACACCCAATGTGATTGACTCTGGAACAACCACACAGTGCTGGCAGCCAACACACATTTCCTGAACCCAGTGCCCTCCTAAGCCCTGCTTTGGCAATCCAAATTGTTTTACTAAAACAAAGTCAGATCACTTGATCAGGAATGGAAAAACCTTTCATATTCCCCCCACGCTAAACTCCAGCAATTTTCAGCACTTTGAATTTATGTCTGTAAAAAGTTTAATGAACTTTCAAAGGCTTCCAGGGAAGGAAGGAGTAGTGGCAGGCATTATCTGTGGAAAGTGGTCCTCCTGTAGCACAAGGGTGACCCAAGGAATGAAAAGAAACAGAGAGTCCCTTGGGCAAGTCAGGAAATGGCCCAGGGTGTAACAAGCTGAATGACAATCCTTGCAGCCTCCTAATGGGACATTCCTCTTACTGTGAGCTTTTTGGAGCCCGGGTTCTGCTGACTGTGAACACAAATGTGTATAAATAAACAAAGAGCACACTGGCAATGATGTTAAATGATGCTTCCTATAATTATCACTATTCTGTGGTACCATTAACAGGCAAAAGCACAGAATCTTAATGACCAGGTTCTCATGGCAGCCTGGATTTGTTGTCTGACACCACGTGGCCGTAAAACCTCCCCATGAATGCAGCTGCTGATGGCACAGGACCCACAGGCAGACAGCAAGAGTCTGTTTTAGCAACAGACAACCCATTTTGTGCATGAAACCAGCAGAGTCTTACTGCTAGAACCTGAAGTGAGGCTTTCTCCATTTACCCAACAGCCTGACAAGACCCAGGCTCTGGTCCAGCAGCTCTGGATTCCCTGCCCTGTGTGGGAATTCCCATCCAGGGTGTACCAGGATGCTCATGGACCAGGATGCTCATGGACCAGGATGTTTGTGGCCAGGGCCTGCATGATCCTGCTGAGCAGGGGCTTTCCAGTGCCTCTGCCCTTATTTCAACTCTAACAACAAATCCAGGTATTTCAGAATTCTTGAGATTCATGTGAGCAAATTGAAAGCTTCTCCACCGAGGCCAAGAGCTTCAGGCCAAATGTTTGAAGGGTTTTGTGGGCAGACTGCACACCAGTTCTTGTTACAAGAGAAGCAGCAGCAGGACTGGACTAAGTCAGTGCTGAAGCACCTTCCTTACAACAGAGGACACTTTTTACATCATGTAGCTCTTAATGAAACTGAGCCACAACCACAACACAAACCCTACACAGCTCCAAGGCACAAAGCCTTGGTATTTTATTTCTCAGCTGTATACCTACCACTTAACTCTGAAAAATATTACTTATAAAAGATGATTCCTAAAAGCAAAGTTTGGAATTTTATTATGCCTCTGGGCTAGATTGGCTGATCTTTGAAGAAATAGGGTTGTACCCTTTTCATCTGATATCCACAGGACAATATTTTAGCAGTGAGAGAGGTCAAAAGAAATAGATCCACAGGGCTCTTGGCACGTGATGCATGTTTAGCCAGCCAGGGCAGCACTGCCAGGCTCAAAGGGCACCACACAGCCTTAATAATACAACACTCTGGAATTTGATGGATTATCCCTACCAAAGTGGGAAGATACCATCCAAAAGGCCATGAAGCAGATGGAGCATGTGAAAAACACTCAGAAATGCAGACAAAAAAAAAGAGAAAGTAGTGCAGGAAGGAATCCCTGTGACACCACACTCATTAGCAGTGACACAGAGACTTCTTAACCTCAATAATCAAACGTCCCTTCCCATTTTACAGAGCACGCAGATTATAATAACCACTTCTGCTATCACTGCTGTGTTTTATCTTCACTTTGCTGTGTGAGCCACTGCAATTATCCCTTTCAGAGCTTCATTTGGTCCCTAGAGAAGGCAGGGCACCCAGGCAGAGATAGCCATGCTGGATCACGGTGTGGAGGAGCTGCTGGACACTGACCAAACTGCCCCAGTGCTGGCAGGTAACACCTGTGGGCCATGCTGGTGGGACAGACGGGCAGAAGGATCCCTCAGCTCTTCTGAGCCCATCCCAGTTGACTGCTGCCAACTCCACATCTTTAACACACTACAGCCTTGAAAATGTCACTGTGTCTTCAGGAAGGAAATGGCTTTTTGAGAGGTCATTTAGCTGAGGTCAAAACAAACTGCTGTTTTAAACCCCCATTCATTTACACTTTTATTTCTCTGCCATTCCCTAATTTCACATCTTTCCAAGTCTAGGTCTCTGCAGGCCATACTTTGGTCCAAGGGCAGGTGGTGAGCCATCCACCCAAGGTGCTGGAACTGCAGCAGGACCAGCTAGGGACACCAGGGGAGCTGCATGCTGGGCTTTTCCCTTCCCTTCTCCCTTTGTCCCACCCAGCTGTGACTTCTGAGCTGCCTTCCTCCTCTGCCAGAGGACCCTGGACCTTGTCTGCATTTGGAACAGGAGAAATGTTCCTGCAGGCAACAAGAGGGGAAAATCAACATGGACAACTGAAACAGTTTGGAATTGCTATGTATTGAAAATCAACTTCTATTTTAACTACAATTTAATCCATACTTTTCTTTGGTAAATGTGCCGATAGGTGTTTGCTGCTTGCAGATTGTCACGCTAAGCAAAACACCACGTCAATTTTTTAAAAAGAAATTGATTTGAGAACATTAGATTCATCAGCATTCCCTTTTTCCAGCTGAAAACAGGGTCTGAGTAATGACTCAATATTCTAACCCAAATCAAATCTTTAGTTTAACTTTCTTAAGTACCTGAATAACTTTTTTAAGCACCTGATTAACTTTTTAAAGCAACCCATGGCTGTTGGGACATTGCCCATCCATCACCACGGCACTTCCCATCAACCCACTGCCGAAATGTTCCCAGGCAGGAGCTCTGCAGACAAAGCTGTTTGTCCTGAGCAGACCTGCATCAGCTCCAGTGAGCAGATCCATCAGCCCACACTGCCTGCAGACTGCCAAAGCTGAGCTTCCTCCTAAATCACACCACGCCATGTCCTGGTTGGAGAGCCGGCTCTCACTGGCACTCCAGCTGCTGGGTTGTGACAAATGTGTATTTTATGATTGGCTTTTTGCAAATATTAAAATGAATATTGTATGGGTTATGTTAGAAAGTTATGCTGTATTCATTTTCTTAAGTAGTGTGTTAAATATAGTTTTAGGTTATAACATAATGTTAAAATAGAAACTATGCTATGTAAGATACTTTTTTTTAAGAGAGGACTCGCACAGAGATAGCAGCTACAGGACACCTAAATCTTTCAGAGAAAAAGAATTTGTTGCTCTTTTATCAGAAGAAAGTAACTTCTTCCTGCATCGCTCAGCCCTGAAAACACCGTCAGGATTAAGAGGAAGAAATTGACACTGACCAGACAGAATTCTTTGTTTGAATGGAATTTATGCATCATGTATGAGATGTATGAATATGCAACAGGCTGTTGCTTTTAAGGGTTAATCCTCCGTTAACATGGGTCCTTTTTCGGGCTTATTTTGCCCAGAAAAAGGTATCTGGACCATCTGTAACTCTTTGTTTTTATTGTCTCGTATTGTCCTAAATCCTAATTGTCCAAATTTTTATTACTATAATTTTATTACTATTTTTAAAACCATTTTATTAGTAGTAAACTTTCAAAATTTTAAAAACAAGTGACTGGTGTTTTTCACATGGGTGATGAGAAGTGTCAACATGTCGCTGCCTCCAGAGCCACTGGTACAGCCTGCAAGTAGGGCAGCTCTGAAATTCAGCTGTGCCCCACCAGCACCAGGAGCAGCAGGAACAGCAGCAGCAGCACCAGGAGCAGCAGCCTGTGGAGCAGGGAAGGTACAGCATCCCTCCCTCGGCCTGTGCCTGCTCCCACCAGCAGTAGCTGTTTCTCAACAAACACCTGGCAAGTGTATTTTTAAACTGCATCCAAGGATGGAAAGAGCTGCCTCCTGGGAAGGTCAGGTGAGGATGAAGAGGCTTCCCTGGGGAATCTGGCTGTTCACTCTGTACCATGTGGCATGTGGCCATCGCCCTGTGCTGCACATCCTGTCCCAGGGAGGGGACTGGCAGCCCCCACTGCACATTTCATGGCACAGGAACTGCCCTCTGACTGCAAATCACCTCTTCAGCTATGGGACCAGGCAGGTACTCCCACCACAAGGCAGGAATGATACCAAAACTGCTTCACTGGGCACCACTGCCTCCCCTGCCAGAGGGCACTCATGGAGGTGAACCAGCCTTCCAATGTAAATGTTTGGACAAATACTCTCAAAGCTTACAGACTTTTCTTAATTTTGCTTTTTAAAACAACAGTATGAGACGTCTCCCTTTCAGCATGAAACAAAGAAATGTGACTTTCCACTTTCCACTCATTTTATTCCATGCTGACATTGCTGAAAATTCTATTTTTAAATAGAATTTCTTTCTGATGATGTATATTGGCAATCAAACGCAGGCACAGCATGGTTTTCTGACAAGTTAAAATTCTATGGTATTTTCTCCTAAATAGTCTTATGTACTGATTACTTAGAAGAGTGAATTCCCTGCAAAGCTGTACCCAGGCACTCGGTTTTTGCTCCAGCTGATAAATGTAAGCAATAAAAATATGTTCCATTCTACAGCAGTGCCTATTAAAATGTAAACACCATTGGAAGATTTTGAGCAGGCTACAGAAATGCTTTATTCAAAAGCAAAAGGCTGTCTGAGGCTGCCAAAACCTGGCACAGTGCATCCATTCGTCAAACAGCGCCTGCCACCAGTCAGTGGGACAGTGCCACAGGGGTCACACTGGGAGCACTGGTGCTGGGACTTTCCCTCCTCAGCCTACAGAAATCAGGAGTTGCCATGGGAGCAGGACATGAGTTCGATGGAGGCACAGCACTGTCACTCTAGGACACGAAATAGAAAGATGTGGACACTGGATTTTCCAAGGTAAAAAAGAGGGTGTTTAATTTCTGACTCCAACATTTATAAATTTCCAAAAGTAACAGTGGATTGGAGGGTGAAAGTGCCACCTGTCCAATGACACTGGACAAACCAACAGTCTATCAAATTTCTCCTCCTCCAGAAAAGAATACAAAACAATAAGTATTTACAGAAAAGAGCATGAGAAAATTCGTTACAAGAATGTAAACATCAAAAAGCTTAAAAGAACTCAAAAAAGCAGGGCAACACAGCACCCCGTGTTCTGCTGGGCTGGTGGGAGAACCATGGCACCAGGTGCTTCCCCTTGGCCATGCTCAAAAGAAGCCCCTGCCAGAGCTGTGGGGAAGCAAATGTCTCATGTTGAGACAAACTTTCCTGCCTTTGAGGTCAGAGGTGCATCTACTGCCTGCATGAAGCAGGATGCTGATGAATCGAAATTCAAAATGTCCCTCATGAATAATTCATTGAATGCGTTTGCATAAGCTATGGCAGTGTAAATATATGTATGGCTACAAACAGATATGTATATATGCAAATTAACAAAGGAATGGCTCAAGTTACCCACACGGAAAAATCCCAGTGACCTGAGGATGTTTGCTTCACATGGCTCAGGCACATCAAACTGTAACTAAAGAAACAGCCTGGAATTTATCAAACCATGGCGTGAAGCCGTCCTTGTACCATTCACTCAACACATAACAAATCCTCCTCATTTATTTATATTTGTTTTTTTCCTTAACTCAAGTTTTACTCTCCCAACCCATCATCTCTGCCATGCCAAAATGAAGTCCCCATGCCAGCAGGAGCCATCAGCTCAGCACCACCTCGTCCACACTTGGCAGTGAAATTACATGAATAACCATTACCAAGGTAGGCCAGCAAGTGCATTAAACCCCCGGAATTCATATAAACAACAGAAGAACATAAATGACAGACATAGGTGCAGGGTCCATCGATCATCCCCTTCTCCCTCACAGCAAGAAATGTGGGATCACATTAAAAATAGAACAGACACCTGCAACTAGACGGGTATTTATACAGAATATTGTGACAACTGTCATTTCACATTAGTCAGCAAGATCCCACAGGATTTGGAGAAGTATTAACTGTGCTGCATTTTTTTTTCTGGCAAAATATAATAAAATCCACTTTCTTGATGGCGTCCTGGTGGGGATTGCTCCTCTCCCTGAAGTCATTCATGAAATAAGGATGCACCTCCAAGAGCTTGGATAGAAAACACTTTACCTAGGCACCGCAGTATGGAGAGAGGGGGGAGTTTGTGATTCTTCACTTGGGACTCATCCATGCTTTTTCACAATGTTTTGATGATGCCAAACTCAAAAAATGACCATAAATGACCCAAAGTCAAGGCAGACCCAATGCATGATGGTTATCTAGTTAATAATTTGAATTATGACCCCCATATTGTGAAGATCAGAGAAGGACTGTGCACTCGTAAGAGCCCATTTATTGAACAAGTTCCTAAAAGATCTGGAGGAGGAAAATTCCAAATTCCACAGTCAGAGGTACAGAAGCACTTCTGTTTATTTACAATAACAAAAATGCTTTTCCCATACAGATGAAGCATTTCAAGGTCTTGCTTGTTACCCTGAGCCTCATGCAATAAAAATAGGACTTTTGTGACGGTCCTAGACGCTCCTTTTATTTGGTGAAAGACATTTACATCACTGGAAGCAAAATGTATCCTCAACAGCAACGTAGTTCCTGTCAAAAAACACATTGTGCCCTACATTTTACCATCATTGCAGTTAATCATTTATACACTGTGCAGAGGCACATGGTGCTCACTGAGAAACACCAAGGCCCACTGTGTGTCCCAAAGAACATGCAGCAAGTACAGGCAAGGTGAACAAGGACAGAGGAAGAAATACCTTGGATACAACCTCTGATGGACAGGGCTGGAGAGACAAGAGATGATGGACAAGGAGACAGAACTGGAAGGGACAAAGGGAACTGGAGAAACAAGGCTGAAATCAGGACAAGGACGTGTCAACAAAACTCAAAAAACTTTATGGTGAAGAAGAGCGTCATGAAACAGATAGGGAAAGGGCCAAGATGCCACCAACGGGTTCCAAAGAAAAGGTGACAATTGGGATGGCAGATAAAGAGAGTGCTGAGTGCATCCATCAGTGGCTCAAGAGGAGCCACTGGAAGGAGAAGGGCATTATCAGAGCATAGGAAGGCTTCCAGCAGCAGCAGCTGGAGGAGTCAGGGGACCATCTGTAGTCTTCTAGAAAGAGCCACAAAAATGTTGTTTTAGAACAACTCACACAAGAGAAGAGGCAGAACTGCCCTGATCAGACCTACAAGGTAAAATGTAATGTGGTGCAATGGAAAGTGGAGAACTGATCTGCCTGTCATTTGACGCCTTCAGAAGCATTTTATAAACACACATTAAAATTCAGGTTCTGTTTCTGAGTGCCTCTCGCTGAGGGAACTGGAGAGGGCATGGCCTTGACTCGTGTCCTGGCTGGCACCGAGGTCCCCAGCTGTGCCAGCTCAGACCTGTGCTCCCGACAAAGGCCATCTGCCAGTGGCCTCTGACACCCCAGTTCTCCCCTGCCTTGTCCCCGTGTCCAGGGCATCTGAGCTTGTTTGTACCAACAACGCTCATGTTGAAGCACAGCCTGTCACACAAGCAGCACAGCCTGTCACACAGCTCCTTGTCATCTGGGCTGGGAATTGGCTCAATGATTCAACCACGCTTCAACCCCATCCCATCGGTGGTTGGTCCAACCCCAGTTATCACCTGCCCAGCAGAGGGGGACAGGCCACCTGTCCCAGACTCCACAGGGCTTGGAGGAACCTGTCATGGCACTCTCAGCCAGGTGGAAGACATCCAGCTGTGGGCTCCTAAAATAGAGCCAGCATAGCCATACACAAAATGTTTGACCAGTACAAGTGATCAGCCCCTTGGAACATCATACCCAAGCCTGCAGCAAGCTCTCCACCTTTGCTCATCTTTGCATCATGACCAACATCTTTTTGGAAGACAAAGGCATAACAACTAAATTCAGGCAACAGGAGGTGGGATTTTCCAATGTGTGCTGTGCAGGCCAGATGATCCTGATGCCTTAAGTTTTAGCTTTCATATTATCCAGATTCTGTACTGCATTAGTCTGTAACTCTGAACTCCATACAAAGTGTTAGCAGTTCTCCTCACAGTTTAGTTAGATAAAACAATCCTTTTCCAGCCCCAGAACCAAAGACACTGTTGCAGCTTCAGGCCCAAAAAGTGTAAACAACAACAAATTGAGGAGAGCAAACTGGGAGGATGGGACTTCATAACCTGAAGCTGTAGTCAGACAATTAATCCCAATATGTAAATGGACCAAAACTCATACAAGTGTGAAAACTCGTGACCCGGGATCCACCTTGGGTGTAGCCTTGGTCAGGCTCTTGTACTGCCCAAGATGTATCCTTGGAAGGCCTTTTTAATAAATACCTACTTTATTCCTTTAGCACTGTCTAGCCTCTGTTCTAGGTAGCCTCTCAAGGCATCAATCCCAGCTGTTCCTCTTGACCTTGCAATCTCCATTTTAATTAATGTGTCCTCCTGGTTACAGAATATCAAGGATATCAAGGAACATTACAGCTAATGATCCTGTACTTGGGGGTTTTCCTCCCACCATGGACTTTCAACAACTGTTACACATTTTCCTTTGATTTTGATAATCTAATGTTAAAATCACAACCTATCCCAAATCCACTTCAGATTTTGTTTGTTTAATGAAGAGTTGAGCAATTTCAAAGATGTTTTTACAATTCAAACACTGGGTGGTTGCACACTGAGCCGATCCTTTGATATCTGAAAAGTTCTCCAACGCCAACCTCACAGTTTTAATCTTCCTGATATTGCAGGCAATCTAGTTGATCTCACAGATGATTCTGATTAAATGAGCTTTTTTAAATTAGTTTTTTTTTTAAATTCGCTCTCTCCAGTTCTCACAAAAATATATAAAATATTTACAAATGTAATACAATGAACTTTATGTTCCTCTTCTGCTTAGAGCAACACTTGGTGCACAGGTGCTGACATTTCTTAGTCATTAAAGAAACGAAACCTAAAATTCTTTAAAACTGTTTTATTCAATACTCTATTGGGGTTTTCCTCTAACAGCAGTTACTGCACAGCTCTCATAGGTTATATATAAGAAGAGTTATTTTTGTGGATAAAAGACAACAAGAAGTCAATAATCTTTGGCAGACAGCCTTTACTGTTCTTCTAGCACAAGTGCATCCAACTGCTGATGACCCTTAATGCTTCCCTGATATTGTTTTCTGCTATAAAATGGAAGATCTAATATATGCTGAAGGTCAGTCCCCACCAAAGACTGCAATCAGAGATAGCCTTCATAAACTCACTGAAATCTGTAATATTGTGCAACATCCTCTGTCCTGTCACAGCAGTGACTCCATCCATGTGTCCTGGATGCTGCAGAGCTGGAAGTGCCCCCACTTCTGCACCACTGCTTGTGCACGAGGAAAAGCTGATCCATGGATCACACCAGAGCATGTGGAAGCTGCTGGCACAGGCAGTATAACCCCATAAACACTTCATGAAGAAGGATAAAGCCCTGCCCACATTCCCCACTGGCCCCCACCTCTGCTAGGGACACACAATTGCACTTAGGGCAACAGCAGCAGAAAATCCATCCTTTCAGTGATCAACTGTAAAAGCACAACATCTTTTAGAAAAAATCTAAGTAAAACCTACTTCTTGCCATGGCTTGGAGTCAGGCAATTATGAGAGACTTTTAATAAGTAATTTAGGTCATTAAAAAGCCAAATATACAACATGCAAGAAGCAGCATCAGTGTGTCACTGCTCTGTGGCATGGTGCTCCTCATCCTGGCCAGTGGCTCCAGTGGCTCATGATGGCTCCAGTGCCACTGGAACACATCATTGTGGCTCCATGATGGCTGCAAAGGGTTTGCATTACAAGCCTGAGCTTGGCTCATGTTGGAACATGTTTTGTCACCAACATGTATAAAGTATGTTGGATAATTGCTGCTGGAATTCAACGTGTGCTGTATCTCATCTAGGAGATGCGATTTACTGGCTGTATTCCAGTAAAATAACTTTATGGCTTTCTGTCATGATAAATAACTGTTAATAGCATAATGGAATTAATATTTACTTTGAAGCTATGCTGTCTATTCAAATAGAGTTGCTATATATAGAATCATCCCCATGCCGCTGGGCTTTTAAATGCTGAGAATTGACAAGACAACAGGCAAATATTAAATTCCAGTTCCCTCCAGCCATTAATAAACCTTTTGATTTTGGGTTTGTGATTGAAACCCTTCTATCTATTTTATACAGCTATGATAGTTCAAGAAGTGTTAATTCAAATGTGGGACAGACGAGGCAGGAAGGGGTTTTGGGGTCTGGGAGCTCCCTCTGCCTGCCCTAAGATTGGAGACTGTAGGATGGTGGGTCTGGACCACCAGGCTTAGAGCTAGGGGCAGAAACCTCAGCAAGTGTTCACAGGAAAGTTCATGATTTAACACACAAAAATTGATCATGTTTTTGTCATTATAAATGTACTTCTTATAATTCCAACAAGGAGAGATTAAAGAGACACTGAAGTCTAACCACATCTCTTCTTCCTGGGGATGAAGGGAAGTACACAGAAGGCAGGAAAGGAGATGGCATTTCACCTTTTAAAGATCAAAAACATGCTTCCTTTTAGGAGGAAAATGCTAAAACAAATTGTCCTGGTTATGGTAGGACATTACACACACAATGGAAACCTGCCTGCAGGGACAACAGTGAGCCTGACCAACAGAAGGACAAGGAAGGGCCAAGGCATGGCTCCCATCATGCATGCTCAGAAGCAAGTGCAGCAGGAGGATTAGGCAGTGCAGCAGAGTCACAGGCGTTGCAAATCCTCCTCACAGTGCACCAGCATGCTCGTGTCACCTCATCCTGCTATTATTCAAAATTTCTTCATGGCAACAAGCACACAAAAACTGCAGGCAAAGTGTAACCACCAACAGAAACGCCCACGCAGTATCAGAGAGTGTCTGGGGTCAGACAGAAGGCAGAATCTTCACAAACATATTTATAGTGCTCTAAGACGCTGCAGTCCTTTGGTGCAAAGGGCCTTTTAATGGAAAAACACCACGGATTTGTCGTGGCAACTGACAAGGAGCCACTCCAGCAGCACGGTGCTGTCCGGCGTGGAGCACAGAGGGAATGCCGAGGTGGGGGCTGCAGTGGGACACTGCTGGCCGGAGCAAAGAGGGGCTGGGGCACCCAGCCCTGCCACCCCCAACACATCCCCTGCAGAGGCACCGAGACGTGCCCCAAGAGACCCCAGGCTTTGCACTGGGAGATCAGAATCTTTAGTGATTGATTTGCATGCCTGAACTCTTCACCTTAGAGGAGTTCAGAGCTACTGTACTTATTGTGAGAACTCAAACATTAAAGCAAGTGCAGCTCTGCCAAGCGCTGCAGTCAGAGATGGACATCGAGCCCTCCCTGGTGCGCGGAGCTGTGTCCAGCTCCTGTCCAGGGAGGACGGAGGCACCCCAGCTGTGGGGGGAGCATCTCCACAACACTGAGCAAGGGTGCAGCAGAGGGCTGGGGCTCCAGGGTCTGCCGGCAGCCCCCCGGGACGGCAGCGGGGTCCCTCCCGCACGGAGCACGCTGCTGATCCCGGCAGCCACGCGATGGCAGCAGAAATATGGGAACGCCGGGGCGGACGAACGCATCATCCCACCGCTCCAAGGAAAGGGTATTCCGCAAAGACGAGGCAACTGCTACATGTGAGACAACGTCTGCGATGGTTTTAGGACAAGCAGAGAGTAGAAAAACAGCTTTTCTCCCCGAAATACAGTAATTCACACTTTCTGCATTCCTGATGTTACCAATAGGGTCACTCGGGCTCTCCTGCTGTAGCACTGACACAGTTCAGCCGTCTCCCCTGGCAGCTTCAACCTGACCTATAGCAGACACAGCAAGACTCAGAGCACAGCTCCTGCTTCCCACTAATTCCTAGTCAGATCCCGGCTGGGAACCAAGAGAACCCCTTGCTGCTGGCACTGCCAAGCCCATCCCTGCTCCCCTCTGTCATGTCTCCCTTTCACTTCACCCCAGGGTGCTAGTGGGCAATTAATGTTTTTTATGTCCAGAAAGTGTCCAAACACCACCTAAATAATCCTTATCCCTTGCCTATAAAAAAGGGAAGTAAATAACATCCTACAAAGGTGTGGCCATCCAAACATGTCGGATGTGTCCACACTCTAAAATCCCCTCTTGACAGGTTCTGTGTCTGTGTTGCTTGCTGGGGACACCACCAGATTGTGTTTAGGAACTCCAGCACCTTCAAACCTTCAAACAAGACTCTGCTCTCCCTGTTCTCCCTCCCCACACACACCTTGGCAAGCAATATCCCACTTTCCAATAGGAACTCAGGAATTTAAAATGTTTAATGCATCCGACGCACACAGAATCAGCAACAATACAGCAAACAAGGTTTGCCCTCCTGCCCAACACACTGTGAAAGAAATAAATAAAGAGGAGCTCACTAAAAGCCAGGCAGGGAAGGCAGAGCCACCGAGGTTCCTCCCTTCCCATGGAAGCCCTTATCTCCGTCACAGCCCACAATGCAATTACAAGATTACAAGGCACATGCTGCTCCAGCATCTGGATCCTCTGTGCAGACACAGGGATCCCTACAGAACCAGGAAACCTCTTAATCTTGTGAGGAATGGCAGGGATTCTCCTCACAGCACGGCTCCCACTGACCCCTCTCCAGGCACCACTTCCAGGGACAGACATTGTCTGGAGTTCGTATTTGTCCACACAGGCACAGAAGAAACTGTATGGTCAAAAAGGTAAATGCTGACCACCAACTCTGGTCCAAAAAGCACTGATGTTTATTTTGTTTTGCTGTAAACTCATCTCCATTGCAAACCCACGGATAAAGTCTGTACCAGTACCCCTCCATCCCCATCCCAGTCCCTAGCACGTTAAATCCAGACCACAGAGCCAGCAATCCAATCTCCATATATTTTATTCTCAATATATTTCATTTCTGGCCACCAATCTTTAGATCTCCTATTGGATTTTGTTTTCATAAATGGATTTTCCAACAGAGCTGGCAGAAAATAGATTTAATTTCGAATTTCTCTAAACTGAAATAGTCAATATAAATGTCAATGTGTGTTTGTGCCATGCAGTTGGTGAGGCGACACAAGCCTCACATTTCAGAGGGATGAGGGGGTGCCAGCGTGTTTTGTGTCTGTATACTTATTCTAATGCTTTCCTTCATAAGGATAACCAAAAGTACATATATATATATATTTATTAAAATTTTTGTTTCGCTGTTTTGTTTTGGGGGTGCAAAAAGCAGTATGACATCTAGCACTGCTTTGCAGGAAGGTCAAGAGGCAAAATTCAATGCCAGCAGAGGATTCTGCAAACTGACATCCCCCCAGACCCTTCATAGAATGGTGTGGATTGGAAGGGACCTCAACGACACCCTACTGTAGGTCCCTGGTTCCCTCTCTCCCCCCAGCATGGGGTGTAGCTGCAGCACCAATTACTCAACAAAATTCCAATCTAGCCTGATGTTAATGTCATTAGTCCACAGAGATCCTTTTGGAATCATTTACATCAAAACTGTCTTTTTACATCCTAAATGAAAAATGCTCAGACTTCAGTGAATGGGATTTGAATTACAACCCTACCACATGTGGCTCAGCTTTATTCACGCTATTTATTAAACAGGGGAAAAAATGATGATGCAGTCAATTACAGAGCAATTACCTGAGCACTGCTGCAAACCTGTTGCCTTGCACTGCAGGGACAGTGGTTGTCCTTGACTTGGGCAGAACTTGCCTGTGGGGCACCTGGCAGGCAGAGCATCCCCCAAGGCCCTGATCTCAGCTGAATCTTCATTCTGAGACACCCAGATACTAGGAAAACTTCTACTGATGAAGTTAAAGAAACCATGACAATTAAAGGATTAGGAATGTTATGGGTCTTGTGAAGAAAAAAAATTTCTGCACATGTACAGGGCATTAAGAAAAGAAGCCAAAACTCAAGAGAATTTGCTGTGACTTTATGTTACTGCAGGAGAATACATCAGGGCCCTGATATACAAAAGGATTATTGATATGTATGTTCCCTTCTGAAGAGGCTCCCAGGAGAGCCATTCTGGATTTAACAATAATCCATACTCCCCTTCAGAAATGGCAAAACAATGCTCCCATTTCCCAGGACTGCCTCCAACACAGGAATCATTAAGATGCCATCACAACCCTGCATTCCAGGTGCCGTAAACACCAGCTGGAACAGGAATAAATCCCAACCACAGCTCATGAGCAGTCAACACCTCCACATTTCTGCACAAGCATCTGCCTGTGGTGCCCACAGTGGAGACGTGCACACTGCAAAGGTGAGTGTGCCACAGCAAAGGTTGTGTGTGCCCCAGCAGAAGTGTGGAGATGCTGTTGGTCTCTAATGAGCTACAGGGGGTTAATGGAGAGGCTGGTTATAAAGGGGATCAGTGAAATCTCAGGAGAGATGTCAGGACAATGATATTTGCAGCAATAATGAAGAAAATGCCCCTCCTTGTGAGCAGTTTCTCCCTTGCTCAGGGCTGGTTGTTTGTGTTAATGTATGCACACGTGTGTGTCATATTTCCAGAAAGCCTCTCACATTCAACCCTCCTTTCTCCTCCAAAGCCATTCCACAGTATTTCTCTGAAATGCATTAAGCAGACTGACTGAACAATGTGATCCTAATTAGTTTGCAAACTACACAGCTCACCTTTGAGGGCGAGCAAAGCCCATGTAAATTAAAGCGAATTGCAGCGAGTTGGCTCAGGCTGCCCAAGGAATCACTCTCCAGATTAGGGCTGCTCCAACGTGCCACCTCCACGGCTCCCACCCTCCCATGACAACTGAGTCGATTTCACTCACGGTAGCAGGGAACAGAGAGATGTAAAACCACTTTGCAGTTCAGTATTCCATGGTGGGCTATTTTGCACAATGCAGAGGAGCCCATTTGGTCATTTACCAAAAGCAAAAGTCTGGTCCTTCGCAGGTGCCCCAGGCTGCAGAGGCCACTGATGCTGTCCCCACTCTGGTGACCCAGGGCGAGCACAGGGACGCTGCCAAAACCCAAACGCTACGAAGCCTGTGTGAAGTTTTGATGGTGATGTCCCAGGGTTTGTGCAGTAATTGAATAATCTAAAATTTTCATTCCTGTCCTCATGGACTAATCTGCAATAGTGTTAAGGGACTGTTATGATATTAATTAAATACAAGTCCTGCATACAAAATTGATACTTCGCATCTCCATCTCCACAAGGGAGTTTCTCTCTTAATAAGACTGAAATCAAGTTTTACTTTTTGGGTTTGTTTTTTTTTTTTTGGTTTTTTTTTTTTAAGGAATTCATAAAGATTACCATATTGTACCAAGGTAACAAATACCCAATCTACAAGAGACCAATGTATTTCAAATACAGAAGCTCTGGTGCTTGGAGTGTCACTAGGGGCACAGCTCTGCCCCAGCCTTGGGACAGCCTTTCTCCATAACCACTTGTCTGACACTGGGGTTTGGTGAGGCTAAAATATCCCCAACACAGGATAAAGAGCAGCTTGATCAGTGTCAACCTTCCAAAACACAGATGATGAGAGGGAAATTCACTATAGAAACATGACCTCGTTTTAATTTTGGCAGCAGTTTATTATGAATTCATGTGAAGGCACAGTTACACTCTCCTGGAAAAGTTCACACACAAGAAAAGGCAGAAATGCATCCTCTGAGCCAGGAGCCTGCAAAGCAGAGCAGCACCATCCGGAGTCATGGCAAAGCTATTCCAACACTCCCCTTACTATTATTTATTAGTTAATATTTTTAATTATGTGAATTGATTAGGAACACATCACCAGGGATCCTAATTAATTAGAATTTTAAAAAGGATCACAGACTAGAGATTCCACAAAGAATTGCACAAAGAGGTGTATTAAGGGAAAGGCCAAATTAACTTCTCCTTTCTGGTTTATCCAGCCTTTTCTAAAAGGACTGTGATCAGATTAACCAAGTAATGCTCAAACCCCTCCTGTACAGCAATGCTAACCAAGGCAACAGCTTGAGGATTTCACGCTGTTTTCATTTAACATCCACTTGGTTAAGTAGTTTATTCCTCCTAATCCATATTTATTTAAATGAGTGTATTCCTAGTCAAAGTAGTTTATTCCTTATTTATGTCCTAAGTTTGCTTTAGCTGCCTCACCCATGCCCACCAAATCCTTTTATAGGGTTCTGATAGACATCAACATCCCTCAGGATCTGATGTAGACTTTTTTGTTTCAAAAATGTATTTTTCAGTTTACCCAAAATTTGGAAAGACAAAGGAGCCACCACATTGACAACACTCGGGAAGGAATTAATTATTAAATCTTCTAATACAAATCCCTGATCAGAACTGGCTGGTCAGTAGTTTCACAGGCCAGCATGTTCCTCTTCCCTGCCTCCGAGCTGCCATTTCCAGAGCAATGTTTGGATGCTATTGATGCTCTTGGCTGTCGGCTCTGCAAGTACTTTTCCATCAGTGCGACAATGATCCCTATTTATCTTCTGGCTGCAAGAGTCGCTGAGATGATCTGGCAGTGCCACAAGGCAGACAGTTATTTCATGCCCTGTTAAACCCTAATGCGGCTAACTACGGTATCACTCCAAATTTGAAAAAAGCCCTTTTTTTGTTATTTTAAATCTGCTGCCTACGTGTCCAAGTTGAGAACATTGCTTCCTTTTAGAATGGTATCAGAAACCTAAACCAAAAAGCTGTCTGTGAAGTACCAAGGTGTACTGATTGAGTAATTAATTGATAAGGTTAAAACTACATCATTCTGCCCAAGAAACACCTGGAAGTCAAGAGAACAGACAACTTCTGCATCATTCAAAACAGAGACTGGCAATGACCACCCAGGTGCTGCCTGTGGATGAGAGGGTGCAAGTACCTTCTTGAAGATAGAAAATCAGGTACTAAAGGGCTCTCAAGCTGGAGAAGGATGTAGGAATGAATGGCTAAACGCTGGTACATCCAAATCACAAAGCAAATAGTTTAACACTTATTTTCCTGAGTGGTGAATGTGATCAGCCACAAGGAGGATCCCTGAAAGGTGTGTTTCCTTCAGCTCCAGATGTGCCCATTTGTATTTGCTACTTTCCAGGAGACACATTTCAGTAAAATAGAAATTAATGGGTTCAGTGCAGGGCTCTTTGAGCTAAACACAATCACTACCACATCCACGCAGTCAGGCACTAAAGGGCTGGATAGCTCCAGCTTTGGAATAACCCCAAGAAAGTCCCATCTATTTTCTCATGTGCTCATGTGGTAGCCAAAGGTCATCAACAATCTCTTGCTACAGGTAAAGGGACAGCACAGGGTCTGGTATTCCGAATTGTGAAAGTTTACAGAAGTTAATTAAATCACGCTCTGCAAACCCGAAACAAAAACAAGGCACCATTTCTGTGATGATGACTGGTTGTTTTTTTTTTTTGTACTTGTCATAATAAAACATTGTTATTGGATGTAAAAATTATGGAACAAAGTTATGCCTCTCTGGTGTAATATAATGCAATCCATTTAATACTATTTTAAACCCCAAAACCTCATTAGAGCAGACAGAATGTAAGAATGACAAATGGGCTAGGAGGAAGCTGGAGCACGAGATGAATTCTGGGCACTCGTTCCCTTCCCGTTGCTGGCGCTGACTTTGGGGATGCTGGGGGAGTGTCAGCCACCAGCACCACGTGGGGAGAGCAGGGTGCCCCTCACCCCAGTGGGAGGGAGATTCATGCCTTGCAAAGCATCTGCCAAGGTAGGCCTGGGGGTGCAGCTGTAAAGCTCAGCTTAGCCCCAAGTCCAGCCTGGCAGCTGCCAGACAGGTCTGGAGACACAGGTGAAGCTCTGGCTGTCATGGACAGCCCAATGACCCCAGCCAGGCTCACAGGCTGTCAAGTGTAAAATCAACCCAGCCTACACAAACACACACCCGGCAGCCTCACGCTCCTTGGCCAAAATGACACAGCTGAACACTGCAATTACACATTTTAACAGCCTTGGACCACTTTTGCCCCAAGTTTGGTATCCAGTGTTGGGAATAAAGCCCTGCTGTCTTAGGAATGAGCTGGGCACAGCTCTGCGGGTGGGCTTCTGCTACCAGAACAAGTAATTGCTATTTAATAAATATAAAACTCAGATAAATGCACTTGTTATCCACACCTGTGCAAACCTTTAACATCAGAAGTGACCAGAGTGATCAGAACAGCTCTCTCCTCATGCAGATGGAGGTTACAAAAGAAAAGTGTTGTCAAACAATGACATATTTTAGAACAAATGAGCTTATTCCAGAAATAATGCCTCAGGTGCAATCACTTGCATGAATGTGTCTGAGTGACTGAATACCATCAGCAGAGCAAAGGTTCTCTCAAAACACACACGGATTCTGGGTCGAATTCAACAGAAATTCTTCCCCTGCATACTGCAAGACCAACACTCCATCAGCACACAGAAATTACAGCAATTGCTACCAAAAATTAGCTGAGATTTGTGAGAATCAAATTTGACCCAGCTACCATGGTTACAGAGTGCTGCGCAGCCCACCCTGAGGTGTCGAGTTGCCCTTGGGCAGTGCCTGTTACAAAAACCACGGAGTCCACCAGAAGATGCTCAGTGTGGAGACACTCTACGGTCACACAGCCCAGCCAGCAGCCACACAGGCAGGTGGTGAATCTGTACTCACAGTTTGCTCAAAGGAGTGATAAAGAACAAGTATATTTGCTGGGGGTGGGGCGAGTTGGGGTTTAACCCCAGCCAGCAACTAAGACCCAGGCCAGGGGTAGCAGGTGGAATTCAGCAAATAGGAGTAGTTTTCTGAAGGTGTGGACTGCCTTTGTTGGGTTGAGGAGGCTTGGGGAGCCATCACCTCCCAGCCCAGCACAGCCCACAGCCACCCCCACCACGTTCCTACCTCCACTCCTTGCACCTTCAGTTTCATGTGATCCTCTCTGGTGGTCTTCCCGTCTTTCCTTTTTTTCCAGCAATATCCATCCTTCCTGTATTTCACTTTCTTTCTGTTGTACAGGATCATAGAACCATTCTGTGGTCTAAAAGCAAGAAACAGGTTTGGGTTACATAAAGCAACAAAACCAGACTGAAAGTGTCTATGGAACAATGTCCCACAGACCAGCAAAAGGCTCCACAGAACAGCAACAGCCAGGATTTGGTGTGAAATAAATGCTTCCCTTTTGCTGCTGTTACCTGGCTGAAGTGATGTCTGCAATCTGCAAACTCTTCTGTGAGGATCTTGTACCTAATACAGGAAGTGCCAGTGATAGGTTAAAGAAAAAAAAAAAAGGAATTCTGATAAAATAGCCAACATTTTCACTAGATGTATTTTGACTGCTACATGCTGAAAATTAGAAGAAAAGAAAATTTAGGTGGGAAGAAAGGATTGTTGTTATTTAATTACAATTTCTCTCTCTTGCTAACACATCATCAGAATAAGATTCCAACCACCTCTAAGGCTGCACCGGGACATGAATGTTGGCTCAAAATGACAATAAACAAGCAAAAAAGAAGGGAAGGATAAAAGCATGAGCTTATACATTGGTTTCACTGTTCTGCTTAGATCAGTGCTAGACAGGGAGTAACCTGCTCCCTTCTGAGCACCTTCTCAACTTCAAAGACGTGGGAAAACTTTTTCCACTTAAAAACTACGATGGCAATTTGAAATGTCCTTGAAGGCATGGAGATGCCCAGCAGACAGAAGCCACTGTAGTTTGGGTGTAGAGAGATTTTGCTGCTTGCTAAGCCAAATCACAACCCAGGCAAATCTGCTGTAACACTGAGAAATAACAAATACCCTCCAAGCTGGGAGGCAGTGAGCATTTTTTCCACACACACACCAATATTTATTGCTTGTGGCCAGAAACCGAAGCCCCATCCTCCCAAACTACACCTCCTCCTATCCCCCAGCTCCCAGCATCCTAGACCCAAGGGCTCAGGGAGGCTGCTCCTCCTCTCTTCCTTCTCCTCATCACTCTGAAAATAAACACTCGGGTGTCAGCACAGCCATGATATCTGTTTGACAGCATTGGAGATAGTGCATTAATTCAGTGGAGGTATTATGTATCTCATTTCAATGTTTATTCTATAAACCCCCAGTCACTGCATGTGGCAGCTTAAACCCTTCTCACAACACCAGAGATCTCCCAGGGACCTTCAGGCTGTGTCCTGTGGCTGACCAGTCACCTGCATGGTCAGGACAGGCAATGAAAAGCCAGAGAGCTGATCTCCTGCCTGGTGCCCCTGCCCTCACACACATGGTGCAAAAAAACACAGAGGACCTGGAGGCTTCTGATGCCAGGGAAATCCTGCTTCCCTCGCCCCCAGCGCCACGTGGGCACAGGCAGGGCAGAGCTGAGCTCTGCAGCCTTGCTGCTGCTCTGCAGGGCTGGAACTGGGTTTGTTGGTGATTTCTGCAATAAAAAAAGAACACAGTGAGAGGGCATGAGCAAAGCAGTTAACAAGATTTATAGAAAATAGAGCCCAATGAAACAAAATCTCTTAAGGATCTCTGGAGCGGTTTTCGATTTTGATAAGAGTGTATCGAGCTGCTTTAAGGCTCACAGAAAGCAGCTGGTTTTTAAAGATAACTTCATGAGATGAGACACAATTTTAACCTGATCTACACTGCTGTACTTCACCCACTGTAAGGAAGAAGAGAGGAAAGCTCTGCCCTGCTCATCCATCCCTCAGCATTCAGACATAGCCCAGAGCAGGCAACTGATCATGTGGGAAGACACAGCAAGCGAGGCCTGCCGGGGATTCCCAGGGCATGTGACAGATGTGACTCCAGCCCAGATCTCTGGGGGTTTTGCCACTCAGACTGAATTTGGGGATTTCCTTTTTCCCTTTGCAGATGAGAGGCACAAAGTCACAAGCCTGAGCGCAGGCTGCAATTCTTGATCGGCTCTGGATTTCCTCTCCTTTACGAGCCTGTGGCATTTAAAAGCTGCCTAATCTCTATTTTGGTTTCTTGCCTGTGGCCTGAGGGAAGGAGAGGGAAGGACAGGAAGAGTAATTGCAAAGCAGAAAGCCTTTTGTCTCAAGTATTGATGAGATCTGCAATGCTTTCCTCCCTCTCACCCTGCTATCTATCGCCAAGGCTCCCACAAATTGCCACAACAGCCTAAGAGCTACTTTTGCCCAAATTGTTCCTGGTACAGCCAGGAAAAAGATCCTAAATTCTATTTTCCTACTTATTTTTAACACAATCATCCCCTGCAGCCGATGGGTCTGAGCTTGTTGCTTGGGGCGACCCAGGGCTCCTGACAGTGCTCAGGAGTAACCTAGGCCACCGGATAAACCAGAGTTTCCCTCAGTAAGACAAGGAGAGCGAGGAGCAGAGGAAATGGGATTTCCAGGGACAATTTTCCAGAGAGGTCATTTTGGATTTGACACCCAACTCAGCTGTGCATACTGACCTCTGGTTCTAAGTCCTGCTCTGAGTGGGTTTTGTTTCTTTTGGATTAAATCCCTTGCCTGGGTCCATAGGAATCTAAACCTACTTATCTTCTTGTTAACAGGAACCAGGATGCAAAGAGGGAATAAACAGAAAGCAAGTTAAGATTAGGATATTTTGGTCAACTGATGCTTCATCTGTCACTCCATTAGTGCTCAAATTTAGGTCTCTCTGGCCTGAAGGATGGAGATTTCCCCTTAATCACATTACTGCAATATTAAAAATGCTTTTCAGTTTAACCAGTTCCCTCTAAATTGTCACATCGAGATGTGGTAAATGTCAGACATATCAGTTAATGAAAACTACGTTTTACTGCCTCAGGAGCTGGGGGTGCCAAAAGGGAATTGCAAATACTGCAAATCCAAAAGAGTCTCTTTTTCAAGATAACAGAGCAAAATCAGCCAGAACCATTCCTTGAGAAGGTCCATGGCTCTAAGAGTTATTTTTTATTATATCATCTGCATTTATTCCAGTTCCAATCCAAAGAGGATATTTAAAGGACGAATATGGATGTTTAATACAGCTGCCATAAAGCAGAAGTACCACACACCAGACCCTCCCTGTACCTCACCAGTGCACAAGCAGAAGCTGGCCCCAGTGCCTGGGTGACAAGCCCCCTCCATCCCTGCCACCCACCACACTGAGAGATGGCTCCTGAAAACAGCCTGGATGATGCCATTTTTCACCCACATGATATTTTCTCTGGCTGTGAAGTTATCATGGAGCCAAGGGACAACAGGAGGGGACTATCTTCCATCTTCTGCATCTATGCATGATAATAATGAGAAATTAACTTTGCTTTCCCAAAGGAGCAACCTAGTGATGCAGAAACTGGCTGGGAAAAGCTGGAGTCCTGGAGGAAGACATGAAAAGAGACAGCCTTTCAAGAAAATACTGCACTGAATCCTTGTCCTCGTTTCCTTCGGAATGCAAAGACCAAGTCCTTGAACCTGTCTTCATCCAGGCCAGTGTGGGAATGGGGAGAAGTGCCAAGAGCGAGTGTGACAAGGTGCCTCCCACTCAGCTAGTGCCCTGTCATGCAGCAGAGCAGGCAGAGCTCTGGAGCTAGCAAACACTGCAGGTGATCAACTCCAAGAAACCATCTATTTCCTTCATCTCTGCACTGTCCTCACACTGCAGCAGTGATGGACAGGGACTGTCAGTCAGGACTGACATCATGCTCTCAGAAACACCTCATCTCTTATTTTTTGTTTCTGCCCAAGAAAAATATCTGATGACTGAAGTTATTTCTCCCCTGAGGAATGCCGCTCTTGAAGTCTTCATTTACCTTGACACTTCCCCCCCACTGCACCTGTGGCTTATCAGAAGATTAAAGCCCAAATGGAAAACTGAAAGATGAATCTCAAGCAGTTGCAGCCCTTGACATCCCACCCACCCTTGGCCATGCAGATACCTGGACACTCACTGCTGGTTTAGGAGGTCACCCAGACTCATTAAGGATGGAGGCACCCAAGGCCAAGTCAGAGCCATAACCCTTGTCTCAAGGGCATCACCCACCAGCCCAGGGATGCACCTGGAGGATGCTGTAACAGGTAGACCTCTTCCATACTGACAAAAAGCTTTAAAATTATATTTACATGGGCAAATGTTTTCAAGACTGTGGGGATTTTGTCCACCACAGCTGTAACACTGACAGATCACACAAAAATTTGTTTGACAAACACTTTTTCCCCGCCTCCTAAATAAATGCTTGGCTTTGACCCTCAGGCAATGATTCACACTTGCCCTGAAAGAAAAGAAACCCCAGCATGTGCCCAGCCTGCACCAGTGGGACCAAAAACCAAAGAAAAGCCCCTCAAAAACTTAATGTAGATATTCAGACTTCACCATAACTGCTGGAAAGCCATGGCATCTCATGGGGAGAGGCTGCTGCCATTACAACCTCCACTCTCCCCACTGCAAATTGGGATTATTGGCACAGCAACTGAAGGAATCACAGACTATACGTTTGAAATTTGTCTGATCTTTGAACTCTGCAGGGATGAAATAAAGACTTCAGATAAGTCTTCTTATCCATGTAGTAGGAGGTATAAATCACAAGGAAATGTAAATAGGCTGCAAGTTTTTTGTATCTAGAATTAAATGTCATTTCCATTAAAGATGTAAGTGAACTTCCTTCATATCTACAATATTTAAGAAGTTAAAGTCGAAAGTCACAGATGTAGCAATTTTATCCAGAGTTGCGGTTAACGCAATGGCTAATCCCATCAAGGGGGCATTAATTGGTGTCTAGATGCTCCTTCTCATAGCAGCAGTAGGCCATAAAACTTAATCCTTACCTCCTCTTTCCAGCATGTAGCCTCTGTGTTCATCAATAAAAGTAATGTGATTCATTAAGTATGGGAGTAATTACCTGTGGCTCCAACAAACAGGACTGAACAAGCCATGCCAGTGCCAAGTCAGATTTTTTGCTGTTGCTCAGAACTGCCAGGGGATGCCAAGGAAAGCCCTTCTGCAAGATCAGGATAAATGCAGATGGCTGCAACACAAGCTGCAGACCACTACACAGCTGCTGGGCATCTCCTTGGTATGGGCTGGGATACTCATGGACAAGTCCTACCCCAAAAGCAGCTCCTTGGGGCAATTTAAGGAGTGATCAGGATGCTGGTGCCACAAAACCACATTGTGAAGATATTCTGTTTGCATGGTTTTGGTAGAGAAGTGAATCCCTAGAACACCTGGGGCTCTGCTGACAGAGGCAGGACCCGATCATCCTCCCAGCAGTGATGTCCCTGCAGCACAATGCAGGCAGGTGCCAAGCACAGCACCTTCAGCTGAGAGTGACGGGGAGGCAGAGCCTTGCCCGTGCCCCCCGTGAGTGTCCCTGTCAGGCTGCAGAGGCTGAGAGCAACGGGGCAGCTCCAGGCACCTCGGTATAACAACAACTCCCACCAGCACCACTCCTTCTGTGCTAAGACCTGTACTCACTAATGGGTCAGAAATTAATGTCTTTGCTCTGTGTCCTTGCTCTTAAAACAACTACAAAACAGGTGACAGTGCTGCCAGCACTAATAAGAGTGATACAACTGATCTGATTATCAGTAGCCACTCTGCTGCCATTTAAGTGCACTGCAGCTGGCCCCTAAGTGTGAACTCCACAAGAGACTCACACAGCACCTCTGCCTATCATGGCTACTCAACATGATGAATTCCATCATTATAATTTTCTTTCCAGAGCCAATTTAAAAAGAAAAAAAAAAAACAAAATAAAACAAAAACAAGCAAAAAAAAAAAAAAAAACCCAACACAAAAAACCCCCCCCAAAAACCCCAAAAAAGACCTCCACAAACCAAAAAACAGGTTAAAAATTAAGTAGATATGTTATTTACCCAACCAGGTGGGTGAGCTCTGCTCTCCTGGTGACATAGGGAGTCAGAACTCAGTTCAGCAGCTTGTCTGGACTTCCCTAGGCAGGAAAATACTTCTGGAAACAGCACTGTCCCAAAGCTGCATATTTAGTTCAAGCAGTTAACAACAGTTTTCCCCACATTTTACCCAGCAACATTATAATTCACATGTTGATCACTCTGAAGTCTGTAACAGACTTGAAAAAGAAATTAGAAACAATCTTTATGAACTCCTTAGCACACCGAGCAATTGAAGTCTCCCCGTAACGATGTAGGACCAAAGACAGAATATTAAAATTGTCATTAAGTGGAATGCACATGAAATGCTAAAAAGTCTTTCTGCAAATTATTTCTTGATATAATGTCATGCTGTAGAACTAAATCTTAGTACAAGGTATGAAAAAAGCCAGTTAAATCAACTTTGTTCATTTAAATATAATTTTAAAAGAACTGGCATTCATCTCTTTATTGCTCAAGGATTTTTATCAATTTCTTTAGCCCTCATTTATTTCTCTTCCCTACTCCCATGGGGCTACCATTTGATTTATTGGGAATTAATTCTTACAATTCATGAATGCTTTAGACTATTTTCAGATTAATCACCATCATCTCTACTGGTGCACCGAGGAGAGCCCCGTTCCCTCTCTGTGCTCACACAGACCAAAGGGCTCCAGCCCCCGGGTGCCAGCAGCCATTCTGCCTTATCAATTGCTCTCTCCATGGACACAGATTGTTACAGTGAGGACCAAGGGCTCCAATTAACTTTTAAAAGACTTATTTGGAGATGGCCTCCTCCTGCGGGTGGTACTTCAGCTCTAAATCTGGTCACTTCCCAGTGCAGCAGCAACACACGTGTGTGCAAACACTGCTGCATTCTTATGGGGAAGAAAGAAAATGGAAGAAAAATTCTGTTTATTTAGTTAACTTACTGCCTGTTCAATTTCCCCACTTGTAGCAACACCAGCTCCAGGCCAACAAGGTTTCCACAACAGTGTCAAAGTGGGGCTGTACCTCGGTTTTGTCCAAAACGCTGCATACCAGGGAAATTTGCCAGGATGCACGTGAACTATGTCCTTGGGCTCTGGCAGGTGTCACCTCCCCAGCACTGAGGCTGGTGGGAGCCACGTGGGCTCTGCTGGTAATTGGGAAGAATCTCACTGGGGATGGGAGGAGAGCAGAGGTCTGAGGAAGAAAGAGGGTTCTCCCTCTGCTAGCAGCGTGCAGCTTGACTCATGACTTGAGACACTATAAAAGTCCGTAAATATCTGAAAATTGAATAATAATAAAATAATTACAAATTTAAATTGAGAACCACTCCGAATCATAAATGCAGTTCAACAGCTGATGAACTTCTAACACTGCAAGCAGTGAAACAGCAAAGACTGGAGGAACTGGTGATGCTGGCATGGGAGGGAGCAGCTCCCCAGCTGTGGTCCAGTAACACATCTGTCCCCCAGCAGCACAGCCAGGCCCAGCAGAAGATGGGCAGAACACTATGGAAAGGGCTGGAGAGGGGACACAGTGCTGCTCAACAGCCACCACCAGCTCGCTCTGTCCAGGCAAAAGTATCATTTGCAATATTGCAATTCAATAAAAAATGTTGATTTGCCTTGGACTCCATTGATTGCTGGGACTCCACTGATTCCTGATTAACAGTAACTATGTACATAAATCTGGATTAAGCTGGAAACCAGAGATGCTCAAACTGTCCCAGAAGCTGGGCTGACTGGGCTGCCCCTCCTAAGCCCACAGCCAGGACTATCTGCTCTTTGGAGGGCTGAAGCTTAGGACTGAGCCAGCTGTTGAGGTCAGCTTTAAGATGGGGCAACACAAGCAACCCCAGCCCTGTCCAGGCAAAGTGAGCACTCCCAGGGAAGGAGGGCAGAGCCCACTGTGCATCCTCCCCATGGGTTCACAAGTGGTGGCACTGACCAAGCCTGAGCTCTCTTCAACAGGTACTGACAAGGCACATGCAGGAATGCCCCGCAGCAGCCTGTTCTCAGCCCTTCCTCTCTTTCAAATGAACCTCACAAATATAATCTGTTTATTTATATCAATTTAGTCCCATCAATTAATGATGACAAGGCAATTAACTAGAATGCCAGACAGTAAAAAATAACCACATAATGCCTTCTTTAGAGGAAATCTATTATGTAATTCTAATCGGTCTTCATTAACACAAAGTATTCCAGTAAAAGGTAGTAATCTAGTTATAGTCTGTGAAATATGAAGATCTGCAAAGTAATTTTTCAGAATTAAGGGTATTTTTTAGTCAATAAGAAGAAAACCTGTCTGCATTTTTTCTGCAAAAAACTTTTTTGCAAAAAACTACACAACTCCATAACATAAGGTGCTGGTGCTGAGCAGGCTGTGCAGTATCACCAAAGAGGCACTAAATTCCATTCATTACCTCCCTTCCCCTCAGTGTTTGGGGCCTGGAGCAAGCTGAGAGCATGGCTGCACCCATTTTTTCCATCCCCCATCCAGCACTCACTGCACAGGTGCTGGCACCAGAGAAAGGAGTCTCACAAACCACCAATTGCAGTGATTTTCAAACACCCTGACAAGCAGGTATTGTGCTGATTAGTGTTCAAATCAGTGTTCACAGCTCTGTTTAGATGATGGTGCAATACCCTACTCATCCTAGCCATGAGCTCTCCTTCACACACTGGCTCCACAACTGCCATGAGTGACAGGAGAATGGCACAGCATGACCTGACCTGGCTCGTTCCTACCTGAGGGACTGAGCAAGTAACTTGTGCACAGAACAAAAATAACATATTTGTTTCAGTATTTCATGTGAGGCATTTCAGAATTACCGGTGTTTTTATGGTACTAACCTAATTTATCAATTGTATTTATTAAAGATTCAATTTTTAGGGAAAATGAGATGAAAAATGTGAGTCCACAAAACAATCAGCTTCACATGGAAATACACATTTTCTAATTTTAAGCCTTATTCCTCTTCAAACTTATTAATAAACTAGTAGTTGATAAGAGAGAATTAACCCCAAATATAGAAAATCCTGCAAACAATGAACACAGACAAATATAAAAGTAGTCAACCACTTCTCCAAAACATTCCCAAGCTGTTAAGTACTCTCGACTTAAAATTTCTAATGAAGCAGCTTAAAAATCCCAAATTCCTACAGGAATGTGTTTACAATACAAACTCAATTATTGTCTTATTCTGATGCTTATCTTTTCTTACACCCTCTCAGCTCATCCTACTTTAGAATTTAATTACATTCCAGTATTTTTAGTTCAGATGAAATTACACATTTTCAGATTAATTTAGCCTAAACCAACTCTTGTTAACAGCCAATCCTTTTTCTATCATGCCCTAATTTGTGACCCTACAAGTCAGCATGAATTGCTCTTTTAAACCTTGCGTCACCCCACCACAAAGCCACGCTCACTGTCCCCAAATCCAGCACAGCTCCAGCATCACTGGGTCAAAGTTTGCCCAATTTCCTTTGATCAAAACCCTCCTTTTCCTCTTACCTCTGTTATTTTCTGAGCTAGGTTGACAGAGAACAGCCAAGGGGTGACTGTTCCCTACACACTGGTGCAGGGAAGGCGTGACCTTTTCTGATTAGTTAAAATCCAAGGACGATGTTCTCACAAGGACGTTTCAGCTCAGCTGCCACAGGAGAAGCACAAGATGGGAACACGGGCCCGAAGCAGGCCCAGCTTCCCTCAAACCAAATCCCAGGACATGAATAATTTCCTGATGGACACCTGATGCTTCCCACAGCACCGTGCCAGGAATCCCGGCCTCTCCCCAGGCTGCCTGATTCCAAGTACGGCCTCCACAGCTTTCCTCTCACCTCCCTCCCACCAGTTGTGATCTTATGCAACTGTCAAATCCTTGGCATGTTCGAAACCTACTTGTTCAGGCGCCAAGTGGAGACTCATCTAATCCCTGCAACGAGTCAGATGCTGCAATTGTGCTAATGCCATGCAAGACTTTCACTTCCCAGAACTTCACCAAATTTTTAATATCGGCAAGAAACTAAGATCAAATGTTAGCTCCTCTATGAACTACATAATCTGAAGAAAAAAACCCAAACTCTAATCATTTGATCCTTTTCATACATTACCTAGAGTGCCCTCATGTCCTTCCTAAGGGCAGAACCCCCTCTCTTAACCACTGCCCACTCTGGCACATCAAAATTACAACAGTGGGAGTGTGTCCACGCATCACCTGTTTTGGTTGGTTTTCCACCTACACATGCCTCTGGCTGTGACCAAATACTATCTCATCACCCAAAACTAGGGATTTTGGTAAAGGCAGGTGGGCAGACTAAAGGAAACTGTAATAAATATAACAGTCCCTCCAGATCTGGGATCTGTGCAGGATTAGAAGTGACTTTTTTATAAATTTAAGGAGTTGAGGAGATGAGAGTAAGAATTGAAGAGGAAAAGAAACCAGAGAAGAGCAGCAGTTAGAAAAGCCTGGGTAAAACCAGTGGGAGAAGAGGAGGCAGAGCAAGCATACAAAGTTGCAATTATAAAATCCTCCAAATCTTTCATATCCTAAATTTAAAGCAGAGCACAAAATACTGCCCTGCTCTTGGCTAGTGCTGTTCTCAAAGGCCATAGTTTATCAAAAAAAGTTTGCTGCACAATTTAGCACTGGTTGGGTCTTCTAAAGCTGTCTGGGATCACAAATGCCATTGAGCAGGGAGACAGGTCCCCACACCACATCACCACCAGTGTCACCATCCCTGGCCTGAGGCATCTTGCCTGAATACTGCAAAGTGGAATTAACAAGCTGAACAGTGGAAGAGCCCTTGTCCTCCTTGGCATTGGGAGTTGGGAGTGGGCCCTACTTGGTGAACCCAATGTCATCTTACACATGGAGTATTTTCTTGGCAACTGGTCCAACAGTGTCACTGGTTCTTAGTTTTTGACAAATCCTGTTACACAGTAAAGATTTGTACCAGAGCTTTAATTTAATTACTGTAAATAAACCAAGCAACTTGGACGAATGGTTTCATGAGTTACCAGCCCAGCCAAGGGCCAGGACTGTAATAATCCTCCAGCAGTGCTGCTCCACATGATATCCCAGGTAAACACACTGCTACAGCAGCCACTGCTTCCAAAGATCCAGACAAAGCCTTCAAAACAACTTGGGGTTACTGCCACAGAGACACAGCCCCAACCCTGCACCAGCCCACTTCAGCTCCTGAGTGTACTGTGCTTCCAGGAGCAGCCCCACTGGTGCTTTGCAGCACTGGTGCTTCCAAAGCCCTTGCAATTGTGTGCAGGTCATGATTCCAGCCCATGCTGCGCTGCCATGCTGCTGTGAATGAGCTTTGTGAGGCTGCAGAGAGAACTGATGGCACCCCAGAGAAACAGGTCAAGCAGAGAGTCCTGGACATGCTGCTAAAAGAGGTTCTGTCTCTCTTAAGGAAATGTGGAAAGGTTCACACAATTATCACTTTGCTTCCTTTGCTTGTAACTGTGTAAATCAACCCCTAATACCCTGTTAACTCACTGCAGCAGCATAAGAGCAGGGGGAAACATGGGAGCCCTTTCGCCAGAGAGAATTAAATAAAATAGTGGGAACATCCCACAAATACCAAAGTCAATTAATTCATTTGTTACGGGGCAAGAGTCCTACATAATTTGTCCTCTGAGTAGTTTATTTTACCTAATTGCTTATCCAGCAAGAAGATCTCCCCTGCATGACCCATTTGCTGTGCAAGAGGCTCGACTGATGAGAAATAAATGGTCACCTTCCAGAGGGCATGGAGTGACAGCAGGGACACTCCATATGCTGCTCTGGTCCTCAGACCCACATCCAAGGAGAGGAATGAACCCATAACCTCCTCAGACCCACATCCAAGGAGAGGAATGCACCCATAACCTCCTCAGACCCACATCCAAGGAGAGGAATGCACCCATAACCTGACACCTCACAAGCAGGGTGAGCATTGGTGTCCAGGCTCCCCTGAGGAAACCAGGAGACCACAGTTCCCCTTTCCAGGACAAGCAGGAGAAGGGAAGGCTGCAGATAAGGCACACCCCACTAAGGCTTTGCTTCCACCCAGCTGCATCACTGCAACTCACAGCAATGTGTTCACCCATCACTCGCCTTTTCCAACAGCACTTAAGGCAACACGACAATTCCAGTTGTGAGGGTGGAGCTCTTTGTCAGCCACATCACCCTCTCAGCCTCTCTACTAGAGTCAGACAGAGCAGAGGCAGAACCAAATGGCTTAATGCCTCACTTGTACCTCCCCTGTCTGTAAACATTGCTGGGGAACAGGTGGAGCAGAGCTGTCAGACCTGCAGCCACCTTCAGCCGGCCAAAAGATGGAACCAGGACAGATGTTATTGGTCTCATCAAAATTTTGTAAATTGAACAGTGAAATGGAACAGCCTTATTTATCTTAATTTAGTTCATGCTTGACATTTACAAAATAAATACTGGAATAATACTATGGGCACAATTCACTCTCACTGATGGCAGCAGGAATCAACACCTGCTCTGACAAAGGACAGGGAGTGACATGGCTACTGTCTGCTGGAAGCAGAGCAGAGGGTGCCAGAGGATCCCCAAGGGATCCCCAGTACCTCTCAGCTCAACACCTCTCTGCAACACCAAGTACATCCTTGCTGGACAGAGACAGGCAATGCTGAAAGGAGAAAGGACTGCAAGATGATGCTTGGAGATTGGCTGGGTAGCGGGTTTCGAGTCACCACCAAAGAGGCAACAGGATTTCTGTCAGGAAAGCTTCCAGCTTTCACATTCCACTGGGAGCCTTCTGATGGGCTTTTACTGATGCTTCATCTCCCTCAGAATCAATAGCAAACAATAATCCCACGGCTAGGCATAAATCATGCTGCACAACTCGGCAAATCATCACGTGGGATGCCTCCGGACGAGGCCACTTCTTTATTTCGAGAAACAGCACCATTAATGGCTTCTGCCTGCCAAGCAACAAGATTCCCACTTCACAGCCCTGGAAATCTTCATCCTGCACTGAGCCCAGCCACTGCCTCCACCTACTGCAGAGCAAACGTGGGCAAAGCTCATCTCATCTGGTGGGTAGCTGGTGGGTGTTGGTGCTGGGGATGAGCCAGGGAGGCAGAGGGGCTGCAGAGGGGCAGATGCCCACCCACCCTGACACCAGTCCTGACACGTGCCCACCTGCCTGGGGCCACAAAGCCACTCCTCACACCAGTCCCAACACACGCCCACCTGCCCAGGGCTGCAAAGAGGCTCCCAAAACCCCTTTTACCACTTGTCATGCTGGTGATGCCACTTCAGGTGCAGCAGCCCCGGGCAGCAGACTGCACTGTCTGTTTACAGCAAACAAAGCTGCTGCAGCACGAGTCAGAAACTCAACGCTCTCACAAAGAGCAGCTCTGGAAAACCCCGGCAGCACCTTCCCTCATGTCACTTTACATCCTGTCAGAAACTTACAGGAAACAAAACGGCCCATCAGAGTTATCCAAGGGTGTGAGACTTTAGGTACATCTGTAATTAAAACACAGACACCAAAGCTGCGAAGCAGTGCCATAAAGCAGATCATTTTACAGCTGGCTGGGCTCCCTCTGATGTACTTGAGAACCATTTTTAAGTGACATAAAGTTTAACATACCGGTACATCTGCCTACCCACCAGATTCTACACGGAATTTAAAATTTAATTATATTAAAGTATTGTTACAGTGCGCATAGCAAGAACGCCAACCAAGTGTAACTTGAGGAGAATCTTTGCCAGATTGTTGTGAATCTGTGTTTTCGGGACTAAGAAGAAAATGAAGAAAAAATCAAACCTGAACACCTGTATCAGTGCTCTCAGCTTTATTATTCCTCACCCACCAACTGCTCCACATTTGGGCTGAGCAGTCACACACTTGTCCAGTGTTTCACTACAATGTCAACGCACACCTACAGCACCTGTGCCTGCACAGCAATTACTCCTCACACCACAGCAAAAGCTAAGCCTGCTCACTGCCTACACGCATTTAGTCAGCACCAAAAGGAAAACCTCAACGTCTGCAGGCAGCTCCTCATCTTCCAGCAACCACAACACAAACCAATCTGTCCTCTCCAGGCTGAGCAGCAGATCCTCTGGGATGCTTCCAGCTGCTCTGCATACACAGGCACAAACATCCTCCCCCCAGTTCCATGTTACCAGCACATGCCAGCTAACATTCCAATGGGCAACTTCAATAACACTGTGCTTGTCATATAAGACATTATCCCCATCAGGAAATCAAAGCATCAACCCCCTGGTACAGGGCACAGCCCAATCCCTGCCAGCCCAAGATGGTCATGGTGCCTTGCTTCAACACTGCACTCCAACTTCAGGGCCAGGTTTCCTGGATGCAAAAATCCTTGTCAATAAATAAAGAACCCAAATAAATAGTTTCTTTTTCATCAGTTGCTATTTGCAGCCATTAAGATGCAACAAGCAGTTGCTGGATGGTGTTTTTGACGCAGAGAATGTATTGGAAGAAACAAGAGAATATCATTAAGGGTCAATTAGGAGCAACTTAAAGGTTATTTTTGCATATCTTACCTCCTGGACAAAAGAAGGTTCTTCACTACCATATGAGAATATAAATTAAGTTGCAAAAATCTTTAAAATGTGACAAAGACTCATTTTGTTGCCATTTAGAACAGCCTGAAGAACAAACAGCAGGTCCTCTGCCACTCTGCAGCCTGCACATATGACACAGAAAGGGCAGGTCAAAGGTGGTTCCACAACAGCCATCAAGCCCTGTCCTTCACAGCCCACTTCGATAGGAAGCACAGAACGCTGGACAATATGGAATTGTCTGCCAGGTCTGGGTGTGACCATCAGAAGCCCAGCCCAACAGCTCTTCCAGCACACTCTTTCCTCAGTTCTACCCAGGACAAGGGCAGCTCCTCACTGATCTGCCTTGCAGTCTAGGAACCCCAAACACAGGGGGCTCACACACACCGAGCAGCCTCCTCAACCCTTAAATCCTCCCACATGGGATCAAGAACAGTCAGAGCCTGGCAAATACTGAATGTCAGTGTTGTCCAAAGCCACACTGTCTTCCTTGGCCATACCCATTGACAGAAAAACCTACCAAGCCTTGCTGCAGGCAGATGGGTTTGCTGAATGATTTCAGTGCTTTGTTATCAGATAATTGCTTTTTGTGACTATTCCATGTTTTCCAGAGTTCTGTTCTCCTCCAAGGGGCAATGCTGCAGGACTCTCATGAAGAGGAGAAGGAGTCTTTGCACCCCAGCCCTGTGTGCCTGCAAAGCCAGGCAGTGGGGGCAGGTGTTTGTGTGCGTGGACCAGCTGTGGGGCCACCACCTCTGACACGTATCCCTCTGCTATGTGGGAAAGCCCAAGCCTGGTGACCACGCACAGGGGCTGCAGAGCCATTGATGGGCTGGAAGAGCCAATCTTCAGCCTCGGTGCCAGATGAATCCACAACAGAAACACCTCTAGCCTTGATTGTCCAAGTTGGCCAGTGACATCTTCTGCTGTGACACAGCTCTTCTGAGCTGCCAGCTGAACACAGAGGGAAACCAGCTCTCCCAGAGGACCAGCACACATCAGGCTGGATTTGCCACGGGAAGAATTTGGAAGGAATACTTGAAGACCATTGCCTGAGTCAGGCCAGGCATCTGGATGGCTCCCAGCAACTCTGCCCTTAGGTCACTTTACAATCAACACGGTGAGCTGTTAAGAGAATTCATTATTGGTGTCTCAACACCCCTGGACCACAGCAGCTAAAAATCCATATGAACGAAGGGCTCTTAAAACCATCTGTGCACTGTTTATTCTCTGCAGGGACAATAAAGAGAAGGAAATACTGAAAGCAGTGAGAAGAAAGTGTTGAGAGTCATGAAATCTATAAACTGTAAAGAGAGATGTGCCACATTTAGCAGGGATTATGTCAAGCAGCATCCTGAGCCAGGAGTGCTGACAGCACACACACGCTGCCTTCAACAGAGGAAAATAGGTCGTGTGTGACCCCAAACATGCCAGCAGAGCTCCCAGCAGCACGAGCAGAAAACCCAAATTTCAGCACTGCCCACGGGCAAGGTTAATGGTCCTGGATCCTATGGAGAGTACGAGCCATATGAGAGTGCAGGACCTTTAAAACGTGCCTTGAAAGTCTAAACAAGGTCTTGAGAGGACTTTTATTTGCAACAAGCACAAGGGGAGAGGACAGAACTTTTGCCACCAATCACAGATCTGGGCAGCTGCTTTTCCACAACCTCCAGTTCCCATGAGCTCCACAGGGAGCCTCTGTCTCATTTTCCAGCAGCCAGGACATCCTGGCAGCAGCATTCACCCATGCAGTGGGACAGCTTTCACATAGAGCACACTGGAAAGAAGGCTCGCAAGGTAATGGCCTAACACAGTGAATTAATTCCAAAGCACAATTGTTTTCAATCTTCATTTAAACCCAACCTTACCTAATCTCACTTTAACGACATAGGAAATGGAAATTCCCTTAATAATGTAAGTTATGAATATTTATTACCCTATTTTTTACCTGAAAATGGAGTAATTCAATTAATTTTACTATTAATTATTTAATACAGAATTAATATACTGCAAGATCCTAACTTTTCTTTATGATGCTGCTGATATCCCAGACAGGGGATGTTCCTTACACTGGACCAATGGACAGGTAAGGCACAGGGTGTGCTTCCTGGGCAATGGGCACGTGGACAGGAGGTAGGGAGACTCCAGGGACTGCGCCCATACTGCTCTCACCGTGGAGTAGGGCTGGTCCTCCAGCAATCCCCCTGTGTCCTTTCCAAGACATGAAGTAGAAAGGGGCAGAAACACATCTGAACTGCATTCCCAGAAGGAAAACTGACCTTGCAGCTTGTGGGCACAGCCAAGGCTTTTCCATTGCCTGGGGCCCACTTGTGAAATAGTGAAGTCACCTCAGATCGCTCAAAAATATTTTTTAAATACTGTACAAATGCTAATGGCAGAAGGCACCTGGAAACAGAGAAGCAAAGTATCTTCCTCCAGCAGAATGCTCCTGGACTCAGAAAATTGACTTTGTCATTGAAATTCCAAAGTAAATAACAATTAAGTTCTACTTGATATATAAATGTCAAGTAATTTTTTTTTTTTGTCATCGTGATTTGCATTTAAACTTGGAAATGTCAGACACTTGGCCCTGCTGCATTAGCAGAACGCTTCCCCCGCCCCGCTGCCGGAACACCCGCTGTGGATTACCCGGCACATCATCAAGTAACCAAACACCATTCCAAGGGAGCCTCAAGGTCGATGCTTGCGAGGTGTACTCGTTAATTTATGCTGATCAACTGGAGCGCTCAAAGCACCATTGTAATAATGCTCCAGTACGTTTATATCAGTGTATTCAATCAACTGGAGTCGTTCAACAAGAAGTTTCAGAAAAAAGTAATTTTAGGGACCTTTTGCAAAGGTTTGTCATAGCTCCTTCAATGGCAAGAGGGCCTCCCCTCCATGTCCATGACTAAAGCAATACCCATCCATGCTGTTAACATGGGAACCTCTGTTTGGGAAAGAGATGAAAACATTCAGAACTGCAAGCCTGGCTCCAAACCAGCTCCAAAGCAGCTCGTTCCTCACTGCCACTCTCTGTCTTAGCTCACTGACCTGTGAGGCATCACAGCCCAGCCTGGCCTGACCCTCTGCAGCAGTTCCTTCATCAGTGGCTGAGCTGGACAGCACCAAAACCCCATCACCAATATCAACCCTCTGCCCACAGCTGCAGCAGCAGCAGCTCCCACAGGCAGCGTCCAGCTGCACCCAGAGCCCCCCTGGCATCCATCCAGCAGGGACTCCTCACAGCGCACTATACATCATCGTATTAGGAAATTCTCTGTGTGTCAGTGGTGCAATTAATTTTTATTAATTTTGTGAGATGAAATTAGTAGCACCCACAGCAGCAAACAAAGAACGGGGAGTGTTCCAGTTCAGTGCCAAATCAATGTCATTAATTCTGTAATATCGGGAGCCCTGATTGTAGCAACTCAGCATTTAACTCTTCCAATTAATTTTTATATTAAAAAAAAAAATAATAGAAAACGAACTGAACAATTTCAGAAGGACCTTGAACTCATGTCACAACTTTCCTTCTCCTGGGACATTCTTTCTTCCAAGTGTAAACACACAAGAGGAAGATAAGGAAATGTTCATCAGAAGATTATTTTCATGCATTGCCTTTAGCAAACCAAGCTCTTAAAATCAGAAGATGTTGCTACAAAAACATTTATAATCTCCTATCTTTAATGATACCATGTACAGCCAGGCTAGTTAATGTGTTTTCTGACCCCTTAAAAGGCTTCCCTGGCAAAGGCTCAGCCAGAAATTGTTTTGAATTAATTCTGAAACTGGGATTACCAACCCAGAAAAAACTATTGCTAATATTAACTGAATTACCTGCTGTTCTGCAGCCAAGGAGAGCCTCACAGCTGCTACCAGCAGGAAAGATCCACTCAGGGCTCTTCCACCACCATGGCAGCTCCAGGTCTTGGAGAACCACTGAGAAAACAATTGAGTTTCCCACACCTCCTTCCCAGGTGCTACACGTTTTAATACAACAAGCAAATCCATTACTTACCAATGTCACAAAAATATACAGTCTTGGGGGGAGAAAGCCCACAAAAGTAAAACAACACAGCTCTTTTGTTCCCATATTTCATGGAAAGCAGGTCCTCTGTGTGCCCCACCTGCAGCTGCGCTGCAGAGGTGCAGAGAAGGCCTCCACGTCCATCCTCTCTTCAGCTGGATGCTGTGGAACACCTGGAATCAATCTGTGCTATTCGTTAGGGTGGCACTGCTCCCCGTGTCCCACTGGGACCTCTGTCCCTGCTCATGGCAGCAGGAGGTGATGCCAAACCTGGAGCACGCTGCTCCGGGCACCTGCAGCACCGGCCCCTGCAACGGATGATGCTGGGATGCAGGATGCTAGAATAGGCTTTTCTCTCACCTGGGTCCCAGCAGGCTCCTTCCAATGGCCCAGCCCTCTGCAATAGGAAAGGGGTGATTGGGAAAAAGAAAAACAGCAAAAGCCCAGCAAGACCAGAAAGCAAGAGTCGTTCTCTGCGTTAGTGAGACGTATGGAGCCAGAACATAGCTGAAACAGCAGGAAAACATCCACAGCCAAAACTCCATGTCTGGGTTCCCAGGGGAGCGAGAAGTTAAACATTTATGGCAGCACGAAGAAGACATGACATTTACTGAATAATAAACTGCAAACATGTCTGTTAATGCAGCTTTTTGGGACCTCCTCACCATCAAACACTTAACCCCAGCAAGGGAAACACCAGAACGCAAACAATCCCCGTGCCTCTCTGTGAACAGGCAGCACATGGTGGGGCTGGTGCTTTTTTATTTATTTAAAGTTAGAGGCAAGGGAGCTCTGTCAAGATAAACAGCCCGCAACCTTGCTCAGAGACTTCAGATCTGCTCATCTGAAGGGATACGATTAAATCCTGAGCAATCGGGTTAAAACTTTAACCTGCCAAGACTGTAGCTGCTCCATTTTTAATCAATCTGATTTCATTCAATAAAATGCTCATTAAGGCAATTAATGAGAGTTTGGTGTCACGAGCCATCAGGCGTGACTGGGAGTTTCCACTTGGTGGTCAAGGCATTGATCAGTGAGTCAAGTCATCAGCGCGAGAGAGTCAATGTGCTGAGCAGGAGAACATTACCTGGTTTTGGGGGAGGTTGTTAGCCACTCCTCATGCTTTTCAAACGTTATTAAATAAGCTGCAATTTCCTGAAAGAGAAATGCAGAAAGAAAACAGAGTTACTTGCATGGCTGTGCTGGGAACTGGAAAGTTTTATAACAGAGACATGGAGCCGCCTACCCCGGGGCCAGGCTGCAGCTGAAATCGGGTTTTGACCGACAGAGCGCACTCAGTAAATGTTCACATCCACGCCACCAAGGCCAGGCTTAAACAGGACAATGAAGAGATGCAAATGAGGAAAGGCATTAAGATTTTCCAGCACAGAGAATTTGCTGGTAACTGTGGTGACCACGGCATCGCCGAGAGCCCGGTATGACGTCAGGAAGCAAAGGGGAAGGTAGCGACAATACGGACACAGGGAGCTAAATAAAATATTTATAAATAGAACAGCATCACTGCAGAGAGAATTACTGAATTATTAATCGTTGCCATAAAAAGCCAGCGGGTGACATCAACATAAGTCATTGCTCCCACTTGCAGGAATGATACGGGCGATTACTTCCAGATCAGAACCGATTTGTTTGCAGGAAATTATCGGCGCCAGCGACATAATTCACGACAGTGCCTGTAACCAGGCCTGAGGAACGGGACAGACCTTCATCCATTTCCTGGGTACAAACCCGGGGTGGTCACAAGGTGACAGCTGTCACCACACCAGCAGTGTCCCAATATCTAGAGATGGCCACAGACTCCTGAGACTGTGCTGAAAATAAGCCCCCTACGATATACTCAGAAAAATGTAGGGTTTTGATAGTTATCTTCCAAAAATTATCACCCAGCCCTCTCAGAAGGGCCTGCATAGCAAAAGCTGAACAAGTGAGGTCAGTGAAACTGCCTTCAATGTAGAAATGCCTCAAATCAGACCCCCAAACCACATGCAGTATCATCTCCAGAGCCACTGCAGCAGAAGTGTCCCCAGGCTGTAACTCCCAACAGCACAACACACGCCAGTGCCAGGGCTTTCCACCAGGAGAGGTGTTTTTATTTTATTTTTTTTTAGCTAGCTCTATATAAGGGCTGTCGCTTACAGTACCAAAGCTAAAAACCCCCACAATGCTCTCCAACCAGCTGGCCCAAGCATCTGCTAGAGCCACAAAATGCAATTATATTACTCCCAAACGAGACGTAAAAATATCTTGTTTCCAATACTCTTGGTTTTAAGACTCATACTTAATGTCCTCTGGGCCTTGCGGCGGTGCCAGATCTCCGTGTTATGTACTTTATTAGAGCTGTGTGAATGTCATATTAATGACTCCTGACCAACATGTTTACACTGCAAATAAATTCTCCTGGAATCCACCGATGCACCCCTTGTTTCCCAAGCCAGTCAATGCAGGTTTAAGGGATCCCCATATACACAGATGACAGAGCAGCAACACAAAGCTCCAAAAACTCTTCTTTTTAATTTCTGGCTAGTGCTAATGGCTGAATAAAACTCAGCATCAAAGAAAGCCTGTGCAGACCTCCAGCACTGACACTGATGACCTTCCCAATCCTCACTTTCATAGCACCTGCACCTGAATCAGATGCAAGTGCTGAAATCTGGACACTACATGGCCAAAAAGTCTGACCCCAGATTTCCAACAGGCTAAAACCACCAAAGAACTCCATAACAAAAATTCTTCAGAAAATATGGAAAAAGATCTCTGGGGTTTTTTAAAGCCAGTGCAGTAATTCCACCAAAAATGCAGCAATCAGCAGAGCTCTATTGCCAACCCATCCCACGTTATGTGTCCTCAGCTCACTATGCTACAAACCAGTGTCACCTCTTGCTGTACAGTAAGATGAGCTCTGGAGAGACTGAGGAGCACTTGGGAGTTCCCTGCACATCCTCTTCAGCACCAGGCGAGCAAGCATTTATAGAAACAAACCCCTTCAATGCCTAGATGGTTTAGGGGGTTCAGGTTAGTCTGAGATTTTGCCTATTCCTACTAAAATTCAACTGCTGGAAGGAGAATTAAGCCATTTTTAACTTTTGTTGCTGAACAAATACATTGCTATGGCATAAAACCCCAGAGTATTTCAGGTGAAGGAACTCAGCCTTACCCACGGCTCATTCACTCTGCTCCTTCCTGCCAGACCATGCCAGGCACATGTGAAAACCTAATCCCAAATCATCACCAACTGGAGGAGCTGCAGCAACAAGAGGCTCCCATGCAAGGCAGAACATGAGTTTCCACTCTGCTGGCCTGGCCCACTCATGTTTGGGCAGAGGAAAGGCCAAGCTGCCAGTCAGTGCCACAGATATGCAGCAGGGAAGGAGGATGTGCTTCTCTGCTGCAAAATCCCCTTAAACCCCATTCCTTATATGTTCTGCTTTCTGTAACTACAACTTCATGTCAGCTCTGCAGAGGAAAGTGCTCAGCCCAGCACTGGTGGTTGATCAGAGGTTTGCACGAGATGCCTCTGCCCAGTGGCTCCCTGTCTACATGGGACAGGCAGGGCACAGGCAGGGCTGGGGTTCAGCAGCTGCATGGGCCAAGTACCCTGCTGTCACACCAACACCCTTTTTCCCTTTGAAAAAAGAGGGAAGAAATAGATTTATCACCAGAAGACACAAAGTCATTAAATAATTAAAAACAAAACTATGGGCACAATAAAAGCCCTCTGATAAAACCCTGCATTTTAATGCGTGTTAATTCCCCTAATGATTCTTTCTGTGTCTCACAGGGTCAAATCAATGTCCTCACAAAAAAATCCAATTATATCCCATTCATCGTATCTTTGGAGCAAGGCTATTGTTTGCTTTTGTCTCCTATCAAACCCTTTTCCCATTGCTTCTTGCCCGAGACTACAAACAAAAGACAGCATGGCACCAGCAAGGTCAGACGAGACAGAGCTGGCTCTGAAACCCTGGCTGGTCCTGGCTCCTCTGTGATTGTGCAGCAAGTGACAGAAATCAAGGGACGCCTGCACGTGACACCAACGCTCAGTCTCGTCACCAGCAAGTCCCCCTGCAGCACCAGTCAGGCCAGGTGGCACTAGGTGCATTCCAAGGCCACCCAGGTTTATCTCCATGGGCACGGGCACCCCACACCACGGGCAGCAGCCCCTGTGCCAGGATGTCCCACCCAGACCCACATGCCCTCTATCCCAGCTTTGAAATTACTGTCAGCATAAACTGAGTGAGCATTGCTGGGACAGGGTGAAGCACTGAAAGCTGTGTGGATCCAGCTCCACTTCTGAGTGTGTTGGCCAATCCCAGGGCAATGCTCAGCACGTGGCTTTCCCTCTCTGAGTGCCTGCAGGACTGAGCCCACCACTCACACTGCTGAGAACAGGCTTGATTGACCATCTCAGGGAATCACACCATAAAGGAATGAGATTATTTAACATTCAAATCACTCAAGCTGTGTTTTATCCTAAACTTGGTAAGATAATTCTGTGTTTAGTTTAGACTTGGTTGCTCGGGCTGAAAGCATTCTATCTAGGTGCCCATTTATTTTTCTTTTGCACTTGCCAGTTTGTTTAGATTATTAGTGCAAATGCACCAGGGAGCCACCAGCTGGGAAGCCCAGCGAGCTGCGTGAGACAGGACACAAGCAGCTCCACCATCTCCAGACAACTGCCACCAAGGATGTTCCCACTGCTCCCTCAGCCTCGTGCCAGTGTGGCACCACTCAGCCTGGCGCTCCTGGCTCAGGCACGCTGGCAGAGCCATCACACACTCCCCACCCAATGCTACGTGACTGCAGCTCCTCAGACACCTCAATATTTAATGTCAGCATGTAACGGCCCAGAGCTGTGGCACATGGGCGACCTGATCTCACCCGCCGTGTCCCAGTCGCCGAGGTGAGGATGAGTGGCAGTGCCACAGGGACAGGGACAGGGACAGCAGAGAGGAAAAAGCTCCCTCAGTGCACTCAGTGCTGCCCAGCAGCTGCTGCAAAGCTGCTTGTCCTCATGCACAGGAGAGGAGAGGACATGTCCACAAAGCACAGGACAGACTGACGGGCAGGGATCTGGTGGTGTCAGAGAGGCTCGTGACCCGTTGTGCACACAGGAAGGTGCCAACTCTGCCCTGAGCTGAAGGGTTTCCAGTGAACACACACATTTTTTGGTAGAAAAAGAGTAAGTTAAAAAAACTCTGAGAAGGGCAATTAATAGGTTTCCTAAAGCCATGGATTGCGTGTTGGTTCCTTCCTCCCACCTCAGTTCCCTCCAGGTCATCCTGCATCATCATAAGGTGCTGGCAATTCCCACCTCACCTCTCAGAACAAAAGAGAAACTGTAAGGGAGAAGGATTGCAGGATTCCCTAGGCCAGGCAGCTCTGGTCACCATCTGGTCTCAAAGCAACATGTAATTCATTTAAAAAAAAGCAGTCTGAATTTCAAGTTATTACTTTGTATGAATTATACACACCCGAATTAATAAGCCTGAATCTATGCATGTGTTAGGAGAAAGCAGAAGAGTTTCTACTCATCCCTAGATTTAGACCACAGAGCTAATAAAGCTGCAATCTCTTAAGTGAGCACATTTATTCTCTTAGGAATTCACCACGTCCTCTCTGCTATAAAGACAAATTCTAGCCCATCACTTACTTATCGTCCTTCTGCTCTGAAATGAAAATAAAAATTCATGTAGACTACGGACCATCTTCTCAGCTGGGATTGAGCCATTTTCATTTTCTACCCATACCCACTCTCAAAGCTATTAATATTCTGAATATCCCAACTACAAACTGCTCCAAACATCACACACAGCAGGCTCATACCACCTTCTTCAGCATCATGGGAACAAAAATCAAACTCCCACTGCATTTGCCCAGTTGTTTGGCCTAAATCAGCAACACTATCAAAGGGATATTGCTCATGAGCTGGGTGAAAGAAGGAGCAGCAGAAAGGCAAAGCGAGCCCACGAGTGCCCAGCAGGGACAGGAGGGTCAGGTGCCTGTCAGTGACAGAACACTCCTACACCAGAATATTTCACTGCCATTTCAGGCAGGACTTGGTTTGGTCTTGAAGCGTTACCCGTCTGCAACTTCTCAAAGCAGAAACATTGATCAGCCTATGCTGAGGCTGAGAAGGGGATAAAGCTCAAATATTGCTGCTGTTTTGCTGACAATCTGTGTCAGCAGTACAAGCTGTGGCCGGGGGTCAGAGGTTGCCCAGGGCTGCCCAGCCAGAGCACGTGTCAGGCTGGACTTGCACAAATTTGGTTCTCCAACTCATGCCATGAATTCCTGCCAAGTGCAGAGGCATTTATTCATACCACAGACTGGCTGAAACCAAACCCTTGATCTGTTGCCCTAATGGATGAAACCCCCACCATTTTGGGGCCTAAAGTGTTGCCTTCCCTTGGTTTGCAGAGAGAAGGAGATGGCCCACAGCCTGCTGCCTGTCCCCCTTACCCAGCCAGCCTGGCTGAGCTCACCTCTGCAGGAAAAGGCCTGAGGGCAGTCCTGGTAGCACTGTCTGGTGCCCCAGGACAGTAGAGCCACCAAGTGGGAAATGCCTGTGGTTTGAGAGATGCTCGTCTTGGTTGCCTGCATGGCAGTGAGCAGCAGGATTGCAGGAGGGGGATGTTTTCATTAATAATGGTGTCTCGCCAACCATCTGCTAAAGGTCCACACTATTAATTTAACAGGGAAAAAAATGGAATAGATTACCCTACAGTTTTCAATTAAAGTACATGATGTCTTCAAACTGCAATCTTAATTAGATATTATAGGGTGACATTTAGGAATCCTGAGCTGTGATGGCTGATCAAGTCATCTGACTGCAACGGTGTTCTGCAGCACTGCTGGGGCCTCGTGCACCCAGCACTATCAGGAGAGCTGTCTGCCCTCAGATTCCAGTGCTGGAGCAGCTCTGACAAACTCCTGGGGTTAAAGGACCACAACAGTGAAACCTACAGCAGCCTTGGCACAACAAAAAAACAGCTGCAAATTGGAGTGGACACAGTCCCAAAGAAAACTTATGGAAAGGGGCAGAAGAAAGGGAAAAAAGTAAATAAAGTGAAAAAAATGTAGCAAATGGACAACTCAAACACTATTTTCAGGGTTAAACTTAATATGAAAAAAACTAGATTTGGATAAGAAATAATTTTCTCTAAAACACATGAAAAGGAGAAGAAAAAAACCCCAATCAAGAGCACAAGCAGTGACTAACAAGCACTGGAGCTGAACAAGACCTGCTCAGCTGCTTCACCTGCCAAACACATGTACAAGAGCAAACTGAGACACACACTGGGTCTTTAGAAAAGCAAGAGCATAATGGGGCACAACCCCCCAGCCATGGCTGCCCTGAACCACTCAGAAGTGCTGTTAGTCACAAGTAAGAGCAAAGTCAGCCCTTGCATCAGTCCATGCCTAATAGGATTAGGATGGATTTTATCTTCCATTTAGGCCCCACACTGAGGGACAGTTAGTGAAACAGAGCAGTAACCAATAATGCCCAGTCTTGAGTTACTGGAAAACACCCACAGGTCATTATGTGATTTTTTTTTTCTTTTAAATGACCTTGGACTAAACCCTGTGATTTAAAGAACCATGAACACTGGCATCCTGCTGGTTCAGTTCACTTGTCCTCTGAAGCCTGAGTCAAATATGCAATGTGATAAAAAAAAAAAA